>ML677337.1:0-280619 GCA_007922305.1 Dermatemys mawii | reverse complement strand
GCCACCTCAACCTCCCCCTTACCATGCTGCTCAGAGCAGCAGGAGCTCAGCACTGCCCAGCTGTAGCAGCAGGCCAGAGCGCTGCCCACACACATACTGAGGCTCCAGGGGAGAGGGTATGGGGCTGGGGGGGCAGAGCAGCCTCCCAAGCTGGGCGCTTGGGGCTGGTCGGGCAGGGCCCAGGGCCTGGATGCGGCCTGCAGGCTGTAGTTTGCCCACCACTGCAATAGCACGTGGGCAATGCTGGGTCAACGCTGTCCTGTGCTCCTTAAGAGAGTGTTTGATCAGGCAATTTCCACACCCTGGCGGTGCGGCCAGACTTTGGGCAAGTATAATAAAGCAGCTCCTTGACACTTACTTATCTCTTGAACTAACTGGGCTTTGGTTCAGCCTCATGGTAAGCCTTCCGCTACAGCAGGGGGCAGCAACCTTTCAGAAATGGGGTGCTGAGGCTTCAGTTATTCACTCTAATTTAAGGCTTCGTGTGCCAGTCATACATTTTAATGTTTTTGTTTTTTTTAAAGACGGTGTCTCTTTAAGTCTATAGCAAGGGGTGACAACCTACGGCACGTGTGCTACAGCATGCTGCTGCCAGCCGAGAGCCCAGCCGCTGGCCGCCTGGCTCCACTCAGCCCACTGCTGGCCTAGGTGAGCTTCTCAGCCTGCCACCAGTCTGGGGTTCCAGCTGCCTGCCCTTTGCTGCCGACCCCTTGCCAGCCTGGGTTCCGGCCCAACTCAACCCACTGCCAGCCTAGGTGAAGGGAACCCCAGTCCCGTATGGGCTGAGCGGGGCCGGCAGCCAGGACCTTGGCAGACAGCAGTGTGCTGTTAAAAAGTGGCACGCGTGCCACCTTGGGCATGTAGGTTGCCAACCCTTGCTCTACAAGCTGTTGCTTAAGCTCCATGACTGAGTGAAATGGTGGATTAGCCACAGGGCCCATGCCCAGGGGGCCTGGCCATTGAGGGGACAGTGTACAGAAAAGTGGGCAGCCTGGTGCCCAGAGTGCTCCGCCCACCCTGTGATCCAAGTGGGGGCAGGGCACAGGGGCTTGCTTCATTGCATCTGTCCACCCAGCACTCCTCTCAAGAAGCCCCCATGTCCAGATCATGCTCCCTACAGTGTCAGCTGAGAAGGCCGAGCTATGCAAATCTCTGTACCCTAACCCAGCTTCCCGTGAGAAGTGTTTGGTGAGAGATGAGGGAGAGGGGTAAGATCCTGCACCCCAACCCCATTTCTCTTGCAGGAACACTGAGGGCAGGGGGAAATACAGGTGGGGAGGGGCTGCCACTTGCTCTTGCCCAGGGTCTCTCAAACCCCTAATCCACCTCTCCTTGGATGTGTAGGAGTTGCTGGTTTAAGTGATTGGTTTGGAAAGGGATGTCCTGAGGCACTAGTGTATAGCCTGGTCTTTGGACAATAGTGTTATGGGGTTCTTTGAAGCTGTTCTACTTGAATTAATTCTGCTTTGGGCCAAATACAGGCCAGATTCCCTCTATAGCCTTGTGGTTGAGCTTCCAGCCTGGCATGCAGGAGAGGTTGGTTTGCATCTCCTGCTCTTTGGCCTTTTAGCAAGCAGTTTGAAGAGTACTCTTCTGCAGCCCAGTTGTGGGTCTTTGTGTTTGATGTGTAGCACCGCAGGGCTTCCACGTGAAGTTGTTCTACATGACAAATAGTATTTTGGCTAAGAGTCAGATTCATGATGTATGCTGGTGGTTAGGGTACACTGCTGGGTTCTTGGAGCACCTGGTTCTCGTACCTAGTCTGCATTGTTCAGTGGTGGTTTGTACAGGGATTTCTGGTGACTACACTTTGGACAAGGATGTCCTAGCCCAAACTGTTACCTGAAATTGGGCCAGCTCGTAGCTTAGGGAGGACTAATGATGCACCAGAGTTTGGCAGAAAGAAGCATGTTTATTATAGTGATAGGTAAGGTCAAAAGAAAGCAGGGGTAGGGGCTACACTCACACACTTATGCTCTCTGGGCAGGCACAGCAGTGGAGATGTCAGGATCCTTCAAGGTAAGTGTCCCACAGCCCAGCGATGGATGGTGCAATGAAGGTAAGTCTTCCCAAAGTGAACCACTGGCCAGGCAGTCCAGGGGAAGGGCCTTCACGGGATGTACAGTCTTATGAGTGCACTCCTGAACACAGGGCCCCTTCCACTTTTAAGGACCTGCTGCTCATGGCCTGCGACTAAATATGACTTGGTCACACTCCACCTCGGGCAGTGTCCTTGCACTGGACATGTGATTGCTGTCTAATCAGAGGCCCAGATACCTTGTCTGTCTGGGAGCTCTTCTGATATTCCAGTTGCTCAAGCAGCCCATTCGTCCCACAAGCATTTCAGGAGGGAGGAGGCGGGGTAGGGGGAGGGGGAAAGTTACTTACAGGTATTTTAGGGAAAGGAGACAAAAATGGGGGTGGGAGGGTGTTACAGACCTTTTGAATTGACAGGTTATATAGAGCATAGTCATACAGATCACTGCTGCTCCTACAACACAAATTACTTCACTTTCTCAAGCAGCCATTGTTGTCTTGGGACAGAGAGTGGATTTGGACAGGGATTTCCCACCTCTGGCTCTCCATGGGTTCACCTCCTATGCCAGAGAAGCGGAGAATGACTTGAGGTCTTCCACAGCCTGGGTGCGTATCCTAGATACTGGAGAGACAAAAGAATGATTGAGGTCTTTTGTATGACCTCAGTTACTAGTTAATTAAAAGAGCAAGACTCACTCCAAATAGTCTACACTTTAGTGACAAGCCCTTATATCTCAAGCACCAGACCCCCTCTACAGGGGCAGACGGGGAATTTAAGTCCAGGTCACTCACCCCCTAGGGGAGTTCTATAGCCCGGATACCACAGAAAATTTTGGTAGAAACCTTGGGCTCAGTTAATATGTAGTTAAAGTAGAACAGAGAAGACTGAGGGAGCTCCAAGGTGAGAATGCCTCCTGCTCTGGCTTGAGAGAGAAGAAAGCAAAGTTCAGATCCCATTTCAATCAGCAGAAAAGATCTGAACCAACAATGTGTCCATTTTAGAGGAGATATCCAACACCCCAGACTATGAAGTGATTTGCATAATTGCTTTGGCCCAATTACTGTTTAGTGGCAGTAGACCAGCTCCAACAGGAAAGACAGAGGGAACTCCCCTATCAGAATAGTTCCCAATCCAGCACTTAGGTCATTCCCTTGAGAGGTAAGAGAGTAAGGTTCAAACCACATGTCAGCAAACAGAAAGAGGATTTGAACCAGCAACTGCCCGTTTTAGTTAAATACACAAATCATTAGCCTACAGAGGTGGGGAGTAGCTAACTGCGGCCCCCTTACTATTGAGTTATTTAATAAAGGTAGACCAGTTTCAACAGCCACAAGAGGGAGCCCACCCATTATACTAGCTTCAAGCTCATCACTTAGGCCATTCTCTGGAGGGGTAAGAGATCAAGGATCAAATCTGATCAGCAAGAAGAAAAGGGATTTGAATCAGAACCACCCCTCATCTGGGGGAAAGTACACAAAGCACTCAACTACCCCGGACTCTTGCTTTGCTCTCTGAGTCTTTGGCCCAATGCATATGGAATGAAAATGGGACAGCTCCAACACAAAAGGACAAGGGAATTTCCCCCACATCAGAATACCTCCTAATCCCGCAATTAGGCCATTCACTTGAGAAGAGGGAGACAGCTCTTTAAGTTCCTTCTAAGCAAACAAAAGAGGGAGTTGAATCAGTCTCAGCCACATGCTTGATAAGTACCAAAGCCACTGGACTACAGTGGGATTCTTGGGTAGCTAGTGGCCAATTACCAGGGCTATCCTTAGGATTTATGGGATCCTACCCATTATTAGTAAAATGGTGCCCCTATGCCCAATGGCAGCCCAGGCTCGCAGCCTTGGGGGCGGGGGAGAGACATGGCAGCAAAGGACATGGCCGTGGAAAGTAACAGTTTCCCGCAGAGAACCTCGTATCCTCTCCCTCATGCAGAATGTGTGGCACCAATGCATTCGGCTCTGTGAATATGACCCCTGGCTACGGAGACTGGGTGTGCGGGAGCTGACCCGCTCTGAGCTGCTGTTATGGGTGGTGGGTGAAGCTGCCACGTGAGGAGCTAGCTCCCCAGCCCACCTGTGACCCCACGTATACTCCACCTCTGCTTTGCCCAGGCCCCACCCCCTCACCCGTCTCCCTCCTCTCTTCCATCTCCCTCTCTGCTCACCCCCTTCCAGCCAAATCCCTAAATCCAGTGAAGGAAATAACACTTGAAACAACCATTCTGCAATTTCTTTCTGAAGAAAATGGAGCATGTTTTCCACTGCATGACAGAAGGTGAAGACTAGCATGCAGAAGGTACCTACTTAAAAGCACTAAATGTGGGAATAAAAATGTCAGTCACAGGTGTTTGTTGATGTATCCTGAAGTTGTCAGAGATTTATTTGCAAAAACTATGTAGTAAGGGCAAGTCAGGTGTCTTGCTGAATACAGCATTAAATATTATGGAATAGATAATGCAGTTCTCTGTTTTACATTTTCTTAATCAGTATTTCTAAGATGATTTTATATTTTAAATGTACTCAAGTCTTCATAAAGTAATCATTCCAGATTACTACATATTTAACTCATTGAAACAAAGACATTTTAAATTAATCAGTCCCAGATGTTTAGTATGTTCATAACAATGTTCATTGATTTTAGAAAAAAGGGAACACTAACTTACTTTGTGTGATCTCCATAACAATAGACATGTTTGTGAAATTTCACAACCTTGAAAAATACGTTTTCAAAGATTTTAGGCATAACAAAGGATTTTATATCTTACTAAGGTATTGATTTTGCTGGAGGGTTCTCTTAAAACTAGTTCATCAAATAGAAGTAAAGAAAGGGGAACTCCTTTGTCCAGCTATCTGGCAAGAAAGGGGTGTTGTCCCTTTAAGGGTGCTATAGACAGGAAGACTTTGGAAGCAAGTTTTTTGTATCATAGTAATTAAAATGTGTCTTTTAGATAAGGGTGGTTCTTTGAAGGATTTATTTAAAAAACTATGTCTGAAGATCCAAGCATTTAAGGCTAAAGATGAATATTCAGATTGTGCATCTAAAAATCTGTGCATGATTTTTTTAGAGATGTGATTTCATCATCTTCAGAAACACACTAATGAAATATTTTTAAAGGAAATTTTAAACTAAGGTCCTGTAGACTACATGTTCTGAGTAGATATTACAGTAATGCACAACTGTTTTTGTCAGTATATTCAGAAACTGCAGTAAATACCTGGCAATTGCCAAATGCCTGTTAAATGGTTTCATTACTAGAATGGCTCTTTAACAATTTCATTGTTATGCTAATAGGTCGGGCAGGCTGGAAGGCTCTCTCACTTTTCAAGTTACTAGATCCCCTCTGGAGGAACACTCACCAGGCTGCAGCAGCTAGCTGTGGGAGCCTGCAGGCGGGGTCAGAACAGGAATAGGAAGAGGTTGCATGGAGGGTGAACAATAAGACTCAGGAGTGTCCCAAATTTTTGGGTGCCCTACCCAGCTGTGTAGGCCTAAGGATGGCCCTGTCAATTATTATTTAATGAAAGTGGCACAGGCACAAGAAGCTGCAAAGTATCCGAGTATCCCATAGGTCAGCACATAGGGCATTCACTTCAGAGGACGCACCGCAAAACAGCCAACCTTTTGTTACAATGACATTGACACCTAGCAACCAACAACCCAGAGCGACATGAACTCCCCTACCTGTGCTTAAGGAGCCTGAACAGCATTTCCCCAGCTTGAAAAGAAAGGGCTGGGGAGGTGGACAATAAGAGCTGGCTGCTGGACGGAGACGCAACTCTCACCTGGAGCCTGAAATCAAAGGAAGTAAAATGGAGGGAGACAGATAGAGCTTGAACCTCAGGCTTAACTACAGCACGGACGAGCTCTGGGTTAACCAGAATGGGCCATGCTTTCAGTTCTCTGTATTGTCCTTGGGGCTTCCCAGGTGGTGGGCCAAGTTTATTAATAAAGTCCAGTGTTTGGACAACAGTGTGAATTTGTGAATGCAACATTTGTGAATGCAAATGCTTGGTGAGGCACACTGATCCCTGAAGCACATACAAATCTCCATCAGGTCTCTGTCTCAGTTGGACTCACTGAATGGAGCACAGGGTGTGAAGCAGGTGTACTGAAGACCCAGAAGGCCAATCTACAGCAATGAAGCTGTGTGCCCTTATCCTGGCAGGTGAGCAAGTCCAGTATAATAAAGAGGTTCCTCAGAGTCCATTCCAAAGGTGGGCATCCGCTCAGGGTGCAATGGATGGGAAAGGGGGCAATGTCAATACTTAATTTGTGTTAGGGCTTGCCCAGGCTGAGCCCTGGCCGCTCTAGGCTTGGCAGTTGATAGCCCCAGCCCCTCTGGGCTTCCAGCCAGCAGCCGCTGCTCTCCAGCCACCCAGCTCTGACAGTGGTGCAGCCACCAGCAGCAGTGCAGAAGTGAAGGGGGCAGCATCACTGCCTTCTTAAGTGGGCACCTGGCCAGCAGATACTTCTCGCGGGCTGCCATGATCAAGAAGCAAGGAACAGGGCAGGCCTGCGGTGTGAGGCTGCAGAAGGGAGCTCGGGGTAATGCAGGGGGTAGTGGGGGTCCAGGAATGGCAAAATGCATTTTTCCTTAGCCATGGATAATCTACTGCCAGGACTGGCCTTTTTGTGACTCAGTTTAGCTACTTGAAACTGCCAGCAGCAAAGGTAATTCTGGGTAAAACAAAACAAAAACAAGAATCATGCAACAAAAGGTGACGGAATAAGGCGATGAGGGCTTCTGCTCTCTAACTGCAAATGGATTATTCAAGGGAAACTTGGGATGTCTTTAATTAGCGTTGACTGGAAATTTTGAAAAATTAAGAAACTGGTTTTTTCCACTATTTCTTAGTTTTCTTCAGTTCAGTTGAAGAAAACAGTAATGAAGCCCATGTTTAAAGGCATGGTTCCTACATACTTGTTATTTCCCATAGTTCCTCCATTTAAAAAAAAATGCAGCAAAACAAACACACAGGCAATCTATTTATAACTTCCATCTTTTCTTTGTTAGGTTATGGAAGGTGACTCTCTGAACTGTCTCTGGTAGCTCATACATTTTAAATGGGACAAAGTTACTAGAAAGGAGCATCTTCCGGGGCTTGAGAGTTCAAGCACAAACACAACTCAAATAACTTCTCATAAGAAAAAAAACTAAGACTGCAGTACTTGGTAAACAGACAGTATTCCCAATGTGTATAAGATCCCATTGTCATTCACATGAAGAAATCTACTTCTGATGACAAATTGCTGTAGGCTAGTTGATTCACATTGTGCTCCATAACTACAGTATAAAAACAAAACATAGTCAATAATGCAGAAGTGAATTTTTGATATAGTAAGAGGATATCATTTAATTTAAAAAGAAACTACAACCAAAACATCATTAATAAAGTTTGTCCCTCCCTTTACCACACGACTTCGCTGAACAGTTTCCAAACACAGAGAGAGCCCCTAAACTAAAACAGAGGAAGGGAAAGGACAGAACATAACAAGCAAATTATATTCTACTATAATCTAAATGTTGGGAAAAAAATTAACCTGATGAAAAAGTCACCTGTCAACAATTTCCTTATATTAACTTCAATTTGCTGTTAAATTTAACTTTAAATAATTGATGTGTATACAAAACAACAAAAAAACAATCCATGTCAGATTACATTCTATACAACACCAGATACGAGTTTCTGGAAGCTGAGAATGACTCAAGTTAATTTAGATTTGGTTTTCAGTTGCTCCATTGAAGATGTGTGATAGAGCTTTCGGCAGTTCTTAGCCATACATTATACTTCACCATGTAGCACTGATTTTTGCCAACTTCACATTTCCAAACATGACCTCTAAATTTGAGGTCCCAACTTTAGACATTATTATTTTATTATTATTTAAAATATTACATTATTTTTATTATATCATATATAATATAATATATAATATATTTTATTATATTATATAATATTATTATTTAAAATATTATATTATTTTCAGAGTTGCTCACCCGCAACCCTACATGAAGTCTAACAATGCTGTAGTTACTCAGCACCTATTAAAAACTGGGACTATGGCAGGTATTAGGCACACAAGAATTGAGGCAAACAAAATTAATAAACACTGATATAAATGTTTGCCTTAATACCTCTGTGCTTCATTGATCTCAATTATAATATGTTGGAAATGCTACTTACCTTCCTTTGGAAAGTTCTTTGAGATCTTTTGCTGCAAATTATCACATGAGAACTAATTATTACTAATAAATATATAAAATTGCTTTACTTGAAACAATATTGTAACAATGTATCGCTCACTTTCTACCTGTGCAAATCATGAGCAAAACCATCAGAAAGGAGAACCTCAAATTGCTGTTTAAATGCCTCGGTTTTCTTAACTGAATCTAAAATACTATGGGGAGTTTAACTGGAATTATTTTCTATGCTCCGCAAGTGTTAGCCAGACTCATCCCAATGGACACATACTAATATCACAAAACCATCCCTCCTTTTGTGCACTGAATCAGTAAAGCTTTTTCTGCGGTTGCCATATCATTACTCAATGTAATTCTTTTTAGGAACATTTGGGCTATGAAGTTTCATTGTACAGAGAACCCACAGAGTTGGTGCCTATGATACTTCCTGAACAATGGCTCCTCCTGCAGCTCTCCCATGTTGTCACCATTGTACATATTTAAAACTCTGTGTTTAGGAATGAGGCATTGAAAGTGACATCTAGTTACTTCTGTAGCTCAGAGCCTCAAGCCCCTCTGTTTTATTTATTTTGCAAGCTATAAAATGTGCATACAAATTTCCCAAAGTACATTTCATTCACAACAACACTGCACTGTCAGTTACTACCCAGAATTAACCTGTAGTGTGAGAAATAAATGATGAGATGAGACCAGACAAGGCACTATGTCAGTGGGCATCCTGTTCTGCAGTATTAGAATTTCCATAAGACATGATCTTGGATGCACTTGTCTTAATACTGAGCGTACATTCTCCTGAAGCATTTCCTAATTAATCTGGAGTGAAATCCACTTGTCCCACATGAAGTCTGGGCTCCATAATAAGTGTCACTGACCTTGAGAGGTGAAAGCCAACCCCATCAACCCAGGGCCAGGATATGGCACTGCTGCATGGTAGTCTCTCTGAACCTCTTCTCCTGGGGCCATGTGTTTTGCATCCATCTCTCTCATATCCCAAACACTTTACAACTCTTCACCAGCATATGTGCATATGCCCACTGCAGTGTCCCGAAGGTGGTTGTGCTTCCCACAGGCACCAACTTCCCTGCTTTCCCCTGGGTGCCCAACGCCATCCCATCTCTTCCCCACTCCTATTCCAACCCCTTCTGCGAAGTCCCCGCCACAACTCCGTCCCTTCCCTGTCCCTATTCCAACTCCTTCGCCAAATCCCCACCCCAGGCCCACCTCGTCCCAGCCTCCTCTCCTGAGCACGCCACGTTCCTGCTCCTCCCCATCCCTACTGGAGCATGCTAATGCCGCCAAACAGCTGTTTGGTGGTAGCCAGGCAGGAAGTGCTGGGAGGTGGAAGGAGCAGCAGGGATGCAGCACACCTGTGAGATATGAGGAGGAAATGGGGTGTGAGGGGAGCTTGGTTGCCAGTGGGTGCAGAACACCCATTAATTTTTCCCCACAGGTGTTCCAGCCCCGGAGAACCCACAGAGTCAGTGCCTATGATACTTCCTGAACAATGGCTCCTCCTGCAGCTCTCCCATATTGTCACCAGATGTAGTATGAGACACCTCGTGTTTGGCCATTTGCATCATAACTGATTTTCACCCTCTTTGAAAATTTCCCTTATGACTAGGTTTGCCAATAAGGACTTTGATCCACAGCTCAAATACAAATAATGTTCTATGCTTAGGGTGTTTCCTATCACTAAAAAAATGTATTAGTGCTGATGAAAACAAAACTTGAAAAAAGTTTAAATCATTGGTAATGTTGTACTTACATTCATATCCACATTGAACTGCAATGCAGTCTTTTATTTATCTGAGCCAAAAAATATTTCAACATAAACCACAAAATGCAAAAAATTCTTTGTGCACCTGTGAAGATGATCTTCAGTTCTGATGTGTTTATTACTATGTGTTTTGTCTGAAAAATAATGAGTCAAGCATCAGTTTTCAGTCAAATTGATTAATGTAAGCAGACTGGAGGTATTTTGTTGTTTATGAACTGAATCTCCAGCAGTTGGAATTTTCTTTCAGGGCTTTTCATGATATACAGCAGCTAAGTATCACAGATGATATGTATAGCATGATATCCCTTCCATTTATATCAGTGTAAATCAAATACAGGTGAAGTCAATGTAGTTATTCATCAAACTGTCTTAAACTGATACAGCCAATTAATATAAGAAATAAATACATCTAGGATAGTGAGAAGATGTTGGACACTGTCAATAACTGCCCTTTCTCAATCTTAGTGGGTTTTGGGTGGGCCATTTTACCCAAAAGAGTAAAATAAATCTAAAGACATGCTATTTAATTAAAATCCTATCGAGACACAAAGAAACAATAGAGGGCATTTTCTTTTTCAGCAGCAACACCAAGAAAGATCAGTGAATACAAGAAATTAAGCTTAACCATTAACACTCTTATCCAAAAGTTCTGTTAATGGTAGTGTAAAGTAAATGTTTTTAGGAAATAAAAACATACATGACTATCTTGTAAATGGAAAAAGAATAATTGTATTAAAACTAAGCAATTATATAAAACATTGTAATGACCTAGATTGGAAATAAATCTTATTGTTTAGGTTTAAATCTATTAAGGAAATATTATTTAATAATGTTTAGTTTATTAATATTCCAAGTGTTGCTGAATTTCATCAATTTTCAGTCACTGGGGTATGGCTAAAAATGGTTTAAAAACTACTGAAAGGACTTTATGGACAAAAAAGTAAACTTTTAAAATGCATGAGCCTGCCAACATGGGGCAGCAACAAAACTGAAGGGAGCTTGCCATGGGAGCTATTTTGGGTGCTTAATTTTTGGAATTGCTTTTTTAAAATCTAGCAAAAGCCTAAGTTCCAGATGTATTTTCTTCCTTTTTCTTTTTAATAAAATTTACCTTTTTTAAGAACAGGATTAGATTTTTGGTGTCCTAAGAGATTTGTGCATACTCTGATGATTAGCTGGTGGCAACAGCTAATTTCCTTTATTTTCTTTCTCAGTTCTTCCCCAGGAGGGTGAAAGAGCTTGAGGGTACCCCACAGAGAGGAATTCCCAAGTGCTCCTTCCTGGGTCCAGGGGTTTTTGTTTGTTTGGGTTTTATTTATTTATTTACTTACTTATTTGCATGTGGGTGGTAGCAGCGTTCACCAAGCCAAGGTCAGAGAAAAGCTTTAATCATGGGCGTTTAATGCAAGCCTAGAGTGGCAAGTATTAATTTTTAGAATCCTTGAGGGCCCCATCTTCTGTACTCGGAGTGACCAAGTGGTTATGCAGCCTTGACACTAGTCTACAATATTATGAATTTTAAAATAATTTAAATCAAGTTACATTTGTCTAATAAATGGAGTAACTGCATCCTTTGCTTGTGTTTATTCATTTATTAATTTTCTGTGGCTCTGTCAGTCAGTGTGAATTAGCAAGCTTCTACTTAGGTAATACTTAATATATACAGGAAGGAAAGTAAAAGAGGTGATGAAATCATAATCTTTACATAAATCATGAAAGATCAGTACTTGTTAAATACAACACAGTAAACAATACCTTAAATTTATATGCAGAACAGTATAATAAATGTTTCTATACTTATGCTATACTCAAATTGTACTTAGTCACTTAATACATTTTGTTGTTTAATTTTTTCCACATTTTAAATATTTATTCATGAAAAATGTTATATATTCAGGGATTTTCTTTCCACTCCTCCTATGAATTGTACATGCAGTCAGGAATAATTGATATGCAAGAGGATTTCCTGCAAGCAAAGATTTGCACTTTGGCAATAAAGAAATTCCACAGCACTGGCTAAGGCAGTTGCTAAGGTTGATTTAGCAAATTAATCTGCATAAACACTTTACCTTGGGTGTCACCAGATATTGTTTGAAGGTTGCATACACAAAACCCCCCAAACAAACATGAAAGCATCACTAATTGCTTTAGAAAACTTTCTCCATCCACAACTCAGTTGGAAAATCATCTTCCTTGCCCATTGTTTGACCACATTATCATTTTCCATCTCTTTTCCACTCTTGTTATTATGAATCATTTATTACAGTACCTAGAGGCCCCAGCCCAGACTGGACCATGTTGTACTAAGTATTTTGTAAATAGAGTGAGAGAGAAACTCTGTCCTGAAAAGCTTACTCTAAATAGACACAAAAGACAAAATATTGGAGAAAAGGAACCCAGGCCCAGAGAGATTGAGTGACTTGCCCCAGGACCACACATGCAGCCTTCAGTAGTGCTGGGAATTGAAACCTACTGTGACTAGATGTCTGGAAGAGCCACACTGAGAATGCCACACTCGAGGCAGACTGCAAGAAATAGAGTAGACGATCCCCAAAATGCTGGTTGTTTATTCTATAATTAAATTCACCAAACCAGTTACAAAATAGCTTCTGCTAGTATCACACTGGTTACCAGAAGCTAAACACAGACCCCTTAGGCTCCCATCGAGATAAACAGGTCTCATATGGTGAGGGGTTATTTAAATCGTATTTCACCATATGTGAGGTTCTTCCTGATCCCAGAGTATCAGATACTTAATGCCAGGTCAATATGAATCTTAGATCTTACCCAAATATCCGCTGATGCCAATCATTTGGAAATTAAAAACTAAAGGTTTAATAATAATAGAAGAAGAAGAAGAGTATTATAAATGGTTAATAGATCATATATGTACAAGTGATTTTCAGTGTTCAAAGATCAGGATCATAGCAGTGATGGAATAAACTGCTATCTTGCAAAAGTCCCTCTGGAATTACACAAACAGTCCTTTCTCAGAGCTTCCTTGTTAGAAACCCAGTCCAGAGAAAAGAAGGAGGAAATGAAGACAAAATGGAGATGTCTCAGGTGTATTTTTATATCCTCTGCCATGTGCGCGGAATTTACTGTCCCAAAGCCCAGAGCTACATCAACTCATCAAAATATTTGCCTACTTTCACAACAGACTACATCAGGGGTCAGCAACCTTTCACAAGTGGTGTGCCGAGCCTTCATTTATTCAATGTAATTTAAGGTTTCACATGCTGATAATACATTTTAATATTTTTAGAAGGTCACTCTCAATAAGTCTATATTATATACATAAACTATTGCTGTATTTAAAGTAAATAAGGTTTCTAAAATATTTAAGAAGCTTCATTTAAAATAAAATTAAAATGCAGATCTTATCAGTTTAGTGTGATTTTTGCCCTTGCTTTTCCTGAGTTTTCTAATGCGGGCCATAGCAGGGGGCAGTGGGCTGAGTGGGGCTGGAGGTCCAGACCCCAGCTGGCAGGTGGGCTGGCAGCTTGGAACCCCAAACTGGCAGCAGGTGGAACGGGGCTGGTGTCTGGATCCCCAGATCAGCAGCAGGCTGAGCCGTTCAGCCTGCTGCTGGCTCCGCTCAGTCCATTGCTGGTCAGGGGTTTCAGCAGGGGTGAAAGTAACTTAAATTTCTTACAGGTACTGTTGTATTGCAATCCTCCTTGGAGGGAGGAGCTCAGGGGCTGGGAATGTGTGATTGTGGTGGGGAGCACTCAGGGCAGGGGGTGGTGATGTGGATAGTGCAGAAGTCAGGGCTGAGAGCATGGGGGTGAGGTGCAGGAGTCAGGATTAGGTGGCATAATGGGCTCAGGGCAGAAGTTTGCGGGGGGGCGTGTAGGGGAAGTCCCTGGGAGCTGGGGGCTGGAGAATGGCCTGGGACAGTCCCAGTTTTAGCTGGGTTACCTGGATGGTGGATGGGTCCCTGCTCCATCCTATTCCTGCCAAGGGAGCTCTGGGACAGCTATGTTGGGGCACTGCATTTGCAGGCAAATGGGGGTGTGTGTGTGTGGCAGAAGACCCCCAGGCCTGCGGCTTCCTTCCCCCACACCAGGGGCTTCAGCAGTGCACGCTGCAGGGACGACACCTGCCTGCAGTGCCCTGGTGTACAGCCATATTGGTGAGAGAGGGGCAGCAGGACAGGATGGGACATGGACACTTTTACTGTGCCTCCTGCCAGCCCTTTTCACTTGCCTGACTGCCTGCCAGCGCTAGGGTTACCATATTTCAACAATCAAAAGAGAGGACACTGGGTGGAGGGGAGCCCTGCCTTAGCTCAGCCCTATCCAATCCCTCCCAATTCTTGCTCCTCCCTCAGAACTCCCAACCCCCCCCTTGCTTTTTGTCCCCTGACTGCCCCTTTCTGGGACCCTGCCCCTAACTGCCCCCCAGGAACCCAACCCCCATCTAAGCCTCGCTGCTTCTTGTCCCCTCTCTACACCCTCAACCAGCACTCCCAACTCTTCCAACCCTCCCCCTGCTCCCTGACTGCCCCTCCCAGGAATGACTGTGTGTGTGGGGAATAATGAAAAAGCAGCTGTTCAAGGCCTACCCTCCCCCAAGCTCTGAGCCTGGCACTAGATCACAGCCTCCTCCCTAAGTAGATATATGCCTTTGATGAGCTGGGATGGCATGTCTGTGTGAGGAGTGGCAGAGTGCGCACGGGAAAGTAGAGCGATCCCTCCCCTCCCCCACGCCTCCTTCCCCTGCAACAAGGCTCCGAATCCTGGGGATGGGGAGAGAGCAGACCCAGGGGGAGCCCGGCTTGCAAGGAAATGCAGGCATGCCTGTGTCCTTTCTCTCCCTGCGGGGAGGGAGTAGGTGGGGGGTTACTTGCTGCAGAGGAATATTCCTGCTGTCTTGTAGGGCTTTGTGCCTGTAGAGAGCTACCCCACCCCACCATGTCTGGACTGCAAGATCTCAGCTCTCCTCACCATGCCGAGGGAGAGCCTCTGGCTCCACGTGCAGACTAACACTCTGCCTTGCTGCTCTGCGGGAGAGAAAGGAGGGGGGAGAGGGGAAGGCTGGCTGCAGGAGGCTCCAATGGCTGGGAGAGGCTCAGACTCAGCCACCCAATCAGCCAGGCCACACTCTGCAAGAGGCAGGCGGGGAGGGAGGAAATCCCGGACATGTCAGCTGGGAGCATCCCAGCATCGGCAGCTCTGGGTTCCGGCTGTGCTGGGGCTGCGGTTTCCGGCCCCTTGTCAGCTGGGTTCTTGGCCGCTGGCCCACTCAGCCCGCTGCTAGCGAGCTTAGTGGGGCTGGCGGGGAGACCTCCGCACGCCTTGAAAAATCGGCTGGCGTGCCAGGTCTGGCACACATGCCGGGGGTTGCCGACCCCTGGACTACATAAAAAGCACTAGCAAAGTCAGTGCAAACTAAAATTTCATACTTGTTTATACCACTCTATATATTATCATGCACCAATGCTAATGATCACTTGGTACGCATGACCACCTGTCCTTGAAGTCAGTAAATTCTCAGTCCACAATGGAGCATCCCCATTACAATAATTATTGTATGTGGCCACGTACGAGAAGGAGAAATAGAGGTTCTCTCTTCACTGCTATTGATCTTAATTTTTACTGTACAATTACAGTAAAAGTATTCTTCTATTATAGACTTATCTCTCCCCCTACATAATATAGCTAAACATCATACAGGGATGTTGAGGGATGGCGTCATAGGCTGAATCTCCTGTTGTATATTGCATCAGTCAGAGCTGGCTTGCTCTGATTGGAAGTTCAGTCCACTGTATTCTGCCTTATTGAACTTGCAGCTAGCAAGAGTTTATCATTTGCTTACAGGCAGCAGTGGTGTGTTTTCATAAAGGTTAAAAGGGGATTTTCAAAATCTCCACATGCAGGACCAAATCCAAACATCTAACTCAGCTCTCACAACAGAGAATGTGGCAGCTGCCTAAAGAGTTCTTTGTATTCAATCTGATTCTTCATTTTCTTTCCCCATTAAAGTGATAATTTACAAGAAATGAGCAAATAGTAACCTGCCCCTAGGGAGCAGATACATTTTTGATAGAGCCTTTTCCTTTCCTTCCTTATCTATATGCAGGTCCAGATGCCAGGCTTCATGCTTTTACTTAACCCCTTCCTTCTAAAATTACCCTTTAGACCTGAATCCCACTCACACCTTGCACAAAGTAGTTGCATATGGTGCTTTCAAACTCTACGTTATCCCCACAACCAGAAAGAACAAGACACCATTTTGAATCAATGCAACCAAACAGTTGCTAAAGAACAAATACTAACTGCAACTTATCAGTGATGTATCCAGCCCACAATGAACCACAAACATTCAGTTTGAATGGAAATATACTGGGCTATACATTTAAGTCAGTCTGCCTCTTGCCAAAGTTACTCTTGAGACTATTATAAACTGCAGCTGCCACCACTATATGAGAAAAATATAGGCATCTGCTCTAAATTCAGAGCAAAACAGTATGGTATGTTATTCTATATTATCTTATATACATTATGTTTAAAACAAAAATGTTTTCATTTCTTTTGCTTCTCCCACATTTCTAAGAGCCAGAAACAATAAAGGTGCCATATGGTCTATGCAGCTTTGCTCTTAAGAGTATTTTTTGGCAGCTTTACTCTTGTAAAGTGCCATGGAAGTTGGATTTTTTTAACCTGGCATAAATTATTTAATGTGTGACTCATAGAAACTATAAATCATCTAGTTCAACCTCCTGTCCTTGAGGGTTTGTTGTCTACAATAGTTTCTATTGTTCTGTGCAGTCTAGCTTAACTATGGCAGATGATGGGTTCTTCCACCACTTCCCTTGGAGACCAGTCTGAAATCTAATAGATCTTACTGTCAGGAATTTTTTCTGATATTCATCCTACATCTTCCTTTTCTCAGTCTGATTAGGTTATTCCTTGCAAGATCAATCACAAGTTACCCATTGAACAAATGAAGAACAGACCAAACTGTGAATCTCCAAACCACATGGTGTCCCTACTGAGCAAGGTGCCAATGTAGCACTTAATGGGTGGGCATTAAAAACTCACCATTTGCCTTTCCAGTGTGATGGGGTATTTTGTGTTCTAAAAAGGTTTCTGAGATGGTAAACACTGAGTATTTTTAAATGATGTTAATGTATTCATATGAACATTACAAACATGAACCAGAACCAAACTAGCCATGTAGCAAATTGTACCAGTAACAAATGTTATATCTAAAATCTTATCAAAATCGTTGTTCTTTTTCCTTTTTAGAATGGATTCCTTTGAACACTGATTCTGAATGGCATCCACTGTTATACCCCACTAGCCCCTCTTCCCCTCACCCTGCATAGCTTCCTCTTTGGTGCTTACACCTTACTAACATATGATGAAACATTGTAACTGTTTACGCTTTCTTTGTTAACTGCTGTTAGATGCTCCGCTCTCAAAATTTAAGAACAGGTCTAGTAAAGTGCTGTGGCTCATTTCCCTAAGCTTTGCAAACATTAGCCCATAATGTTTGATTAATAAAACCTGATGAGGCTCATTAGCACAGTAAGAAATAAAACAGTCAATATACAACCTTTCTGCAGGGTAGTTGTATCCATGCTGGTTCTAGGATATTAGAGGAATCAAGATGGATGTGATAATATCTTTCATTGGACTAACTTCTGTTGGTAATAAAGACAAGCTTTCGAAGAAGAGGTCTGTGTGGCTCGAAAACTTGTCTCTCTCACCAACAGAAGTTTATCCAATAAAAGATACTACCTCATCCACATTGTCTTTATAATATACAATCTCAAATGTAGACCAAATTGTGATTCACTATTATTGGATATTTTTGCCTCACACAGAAGTTCAATTCAAGGAAATGATATAGAAATATTTTTTAAAAGCAGGTACAATTTAAAATCTCTCCCCCCCCCCCCCCCCCCCCCACTCAATCACATAGCATTTACCATACACTTAATCAAAGCATTTCCTTCTACACAAGTCTGGTGGATGGTGGTCCCTCTGACCTCCTCATTGGATGACTACTGCCAAACACCCTTTCTTCAACATATGGACTTGCAAGAAGCTATACCCATCTTTACACAGTTGGTCATCAAGGTCTAGACATTTAGGTGCTGACTTTAAGGGTGCTCCAGGGCTGGAGAATTACAGTTACACCAGCTCTAAAAACATAAGAATGGCCATACTACGTCAGACCAAAGATCCATTTAGCCCAATATCCTGTCTTCTTACAGTGGCCAATGCCAGGTGCCTCAGAGAGAATGAACAGAATAGGTAATCATCAAGTGATCCATTCCTTGTTCCTCTTTTGGATGGCAGTGAAACATGGGCACAGAGAGGCTAAAGAATGGTGTACTGTTTTCAATTCTTATTTTTGTTAGCTGTTCTCTATTAAGCTTCAAGATGAGATCAGCAATAAGTTTTACAGCCAAACCCACCAGCCAGCTCCCTCAGCACTGGTTCAATTTCAGTGGCTTTTATTGGTCCGTACTAATTGCTAGGATGAAAGATCAAAACATTACAAAATGTGTTTATGAAGGAATGCTGCTTCATGGCCAGCAATCACATGATCAGCAAAAGCTTTAACGGTGTGAAAATACTGTCACGCTGCTGCTGTGTTTCATGACCGTGGGTGCTAATCTCAGGGTGAATTGTCAAGAAACAGAGCACAAACTATGAGTCCTATAATTAGGTTGCACCAACAAAGTAACAAAGGTGAACTCCTAAAGCACTATAACAACCTTAACATGGTGTCACAAACAGACCCCTTGGGCACTCCAGTCTATTTTGTAACCTAGAATAAGCCTGCCTTTTGTGATAGATGGTCCTTTACATGAAAAATCACATCCATACTCAGGTTACTCCCAGTCCCAAAGGACCACTCCCAGTCCCAAAGCACCAGTCACTTACCCTAGGTCAACTGTGCTTCAGTCTTAAATCAAAGACAACACTTGTAGCCAATCCTGTAATAAACTGACTGAAGATTATTAACTAGAAAAAATAAATAAGTTATTTACAAGCATAAAGCAGGTAAACACACATACATGAGTTAGGATTCAAAAGATAATAGAAATTGATATAATATACCAGTTCCATTAGTTCTTTAGAGCTAATCCAAGCGAAACAACTGGAGACCTCTTGTTTATGCTTAGGAATCTTTGTCCTTCAGAGTTTAAGCAACCTAGGAATAAGTTTTTTCAGGTCAGGCATTTTTATTTCCTTTCCCCCAGCATTCAAGCTATAATGGGACAAGGGCTCATGTATTTACTCCCTTTCGGGCTGTGAGGAAAGCAAAGACTTTTGTATGCTGACATTCTGCAATGGTTTGCTTGGTATCTAGAAGCATTATTTTGTTGGAGGAGAAAACACCTGTTGTTGTAAACCATTATTTCACATTTGGTAATGCTTCTCCCCTGACTGTGTGGGTTTATAGTCTTAGCAAACATTTTTATAGCTACAGAGCAAACACCTAAAGATTACCTTCTAACATGGGATACAGATATTATATATGCAGCATCCTGCAAAGAATTCCATAAAGTCTAAACACATTCTTATAACTCTAATATCTTTAGCAACACTAACAGGTTAATTAGACTGATTTTCAGCTATGCTTTTGTTAATGTTCAGTGAGGCTCAAGGTTTTGGAATGAGCTGGCACCTGGTCTGCCAGCATTACAGATCCTAGTGATGGACACAAACTGAATATCCAGCCAGACCACCTTAAAGCACTAGCTAGGGAACAGATGGCACATCATCTGCAAGGAGGCTACATCTTTGGCATTTGCCTTTATGATGACTACAACAACTGTTCAAAATACAAAAAATGTATTGCTTTTGATCAGAAGTCATGATTTTCTTCTAAGAAAATGTGTAAAAGCATTAACTTATTAAATGAAACCCTGAAATCAAGTATATGCTATTGTTTTCCTAGTATTATGTTTGATTAAATAGCTTGAGTCAATGTGAGTCAATCTCAACATTCTTTGATTTAATAGGAAAATATTTTGTTCAAAAAATCTCTGGAATTAAACAGGTGATGTTTTCTAAGTGAAATAAAATTCATTTTTGCAAAAGGTTGAAATGTATAGAATATGAAAAAATTGGCTTTGTTTTAAAGATTACGAAGTATTTAGTAGTTTTAAGCTACAAGTCTTGTCAGAAGGTAATAGGCGAGAAAAGCATGCAAACCGTATAAAAAACAAGAGAATCTATTCCTAGTGCAAGCAGATAAGGTGTACTAGTTTGATTTATTTTAGAAGTCAGTAATCCTCTATGGTTTGTCATATGAACAAGAAACTGGAGTAAACTTAATGTGATACAAAAGTGACAATTTCCAAAGCTTATCACAGTTCACTCAGAAAGAACACAGCCAATTAATTTAAATACAATAAAAGCTCAAGACTGATTATCACAGTTTCATATATGAATTAACCTCTCACCCCCTAAAAAAACTCAATATGCAAAATAAAAAATATAGCATTTCTTGTGAACAATAACTACATATACTGTTCATCCTACTCATACAAATGCAGAGATTGTACCAACTTCCCACAAGACATCTTCAAAAGTATCTGAAAATTCAATACCACTTTTAGTAGTGAGAAATTCATCAGGGCTCATACTGGTGCATCAAAGACAGACATCAAGATTTCCTTCCTGTTTTGGATAGCTCTTTGTATAGGTGATTATATCTTATAAAGGGACTATACATAGCTTTTTGAAAAAAAAAACAAACATTTCATTCATTCATCTGTTTCAACAGATCTTTTCACCAGAATGCTATGGGTAACAGAAATATTGACAACTTGTCCACACTAAGAGTAAAGGTAATTAACCACAAACAATTTACTAAGGGTTATAGCGAATTCTCCATCACTGGCAATTTTTAAAAATCAAGATTGGAAGTGCCCCAGGAATTACTTTTGGGAAGTTCTTCTATAGCCTGATTTATATAGGACATCAGACTCGATGGTCACATGGGTCCCTTCGGCCTTGGACTCTTAATAATTGGGATGATGTAACTTCAGCACCTGAACTACAGTTGGAACATAGTGGTTTTTTCCCCCTCTTTAAAAACACTCTAAACAGAAAACTGAAGTTAGTCATGATACTTCAATATTATAAGACCTTTTCAGTTTCCAAAAAAAAAGCTATTTTAAATAATTATACATTTTGTATTACACTTCATTATTGAAAAGACCTGGCAAAATGCCACGGTTAACTAATTTTATTTTCTATTTACAAATTAAAAAGAAAAAGAAAGCAGTCTTATTTATTTATTTATTTATTTTAAGTAAGCCACCCAAACATTCATTTGCACAGGAAGATATCTGTAACACATTTTAACTCAAAGTGAAATTCACCCCAGAGCATAGCGTCAACTTAAGGAAAAGGATTTAACAGAATTACTCCAAATATACAAAGATATAAGTAAAGCGCATGGCTGAAAATCTGGCCTCATTGAAGACAATGGGAGTTGTGTCATTGACTTGAATGAGACCAAGATTTCACCCTAAGAATCTTTCCCTTAATGTGGGGATTAAGTGGTACACAGGGCTTTGTGCAGGTCCTTCATCCTGGTGTGACTTTCCCCCTAGAGTATATATATCTTTAAGAGATCCTGTATCGGAAAAAGATAAATACAACATAACATTTCCATATATGTCCAAATCCTTAAGAAAAGTAAGCCTTATCACCCATCTTTTACAGATGGGAAAAATGGAAGAAGAAAGGTTAAGTAAACAGTTGTCCCCACGGTCACAAAACAAGTTAATGGGAAAAGCAACCCACATCTCGGTCCAATATTCTGGACTATTCTGACTCCCTATATGCTAGTATCTAATGAATATATTGAACTCTGCCCACTAAGGAGATTAACAAATGAGTGTGGTACTCTAAAAACGGGGTGTAATCCACATCTGCAGAGGGAATTTTTTTCACACTTTCGGTAGTATAAATATATTTATTTTTAACTACTGACTTCTTTTGACGTTTCTGGTCACTATAAGTTGTGGTTAAGTGTAAAACAGTTTAAATTTGGAAGTCCGTAATAATATATTCACAGCTCTTCACACCAACATTGTTGTTTTGTTTATGCTTCCTTGTTTTTACTCCTTTTTTAGCACTGGCCCAGATTTGAGACCAAAGGCTGAGTGGAGGCTGGGGATTTATGGGTATCTGGATCTCCAAGGCCAACAGACATGGTAAACCATGTCGTCGGACTCTCTCCCTCAGCAGTGCTCTGCAGAAACCCCCAGATGTAGGTGACCAGCCTGGGCATGCTGCTTTCTCCCATTAGCTGCCAGACCTATTGATGTACTGACATCTCTCAGGTATGGTAGGGTATGCCGTTGCAAGCACCACTGGTTTTACACGATTTCTATTGTGAATGTTTTACACTGGGTTTGCAGTTCAGACTTGTCCCTGGGTCTGGATCCTGCCCCCCACTCACACTTTCAATTTTCTCCAAAAGAGGCTAACGGACTACATGGATCATTTGAAGTTGCAGGGAAGGGACAATACCCGATGAGGCACTGCCATGCTCTGTTCTTCTCAAAAGGTTGCTCTCTCCCATCTCCATGCAGGAATGGGTAGCACAGTGACCTATGGAAACGGTCAGTGGCATGGGTAGTTAGGTGAGAAGCACAGGTGCAGAATTAATTTTGCAATCCACAGTAGAAATGTCAAATCTTGAAGTACAGACATCTATTGAATGATCTTAACACAATTAAATTGGTGTGAGTCACAGTACAAACTAATTACATTAACATTAAACACTTGATTGAACCTGTGCTATTCATTTCCCCCTAAGGATGTTGAAGTCTGTTGTGGCCCGAAGAGCTGCCCAGATTTGGGAAGGCTTAAAAGGTGACTGAAAGCCACATTAGCTCTCTTCCAAGGATAAGTTCTGTGTTGCACCCCAGTTGCTCACACTCTTTACTGCTACATAGTACCTAATTGAATGTATAGCATTAGAATATATGGTACAAAGTTCATAGAAAATCATTTTCAAATGTCAAATATTTGGTGTCTGTGAAGAAAACATCAAATCAGATAAAAACCAAAGGTTTTGTCTGATTTCTTTTAAACTAAATCTGTAAAGTTCAAAGTAATCACTTAGTTCAGTTATGCTCTACACTGTTTACTTTCATAGCCACTACACCATAGCATGGGAAACAGAAACTAGAAGTAACATTATTTAAAACAGTATTGCATTACAGAATAACCATTCAGTCATCATTTCATGATTTTATAATGATTATGACTTTGAACATTATATCTCACACACCTTTCAAAGTACTCTGTGCCTGGGAATTATTTATTTATAATTTATTTATAATACTAGTTTCGTTGGCAGATGGATCCCAGGCAGTCAGGCCTGGACATGACCCATCCCTTCATTCTGGTACCAGTCTCACATATCTAATTCTATATTCCCATCTTCACTCCATTCTTTGTTAACGACCATAGTCTCGCTTACCTTGAGATTGTCATTTATGTTCCATAAGGGATGTGTATCCTTCCATAAAGATGAGTATTAAGGCTTTTCCCCTTGAATTTATCTTTTGAATAATTAAGTGAACACTTTGCCTACCCATTCCTAATCTTTTCTCAGGATTTCTCCTCCTAGTCCCAATCTCCTTGCCCAGTCAGTCCCAGTTCCCCTCTCCCGGCTCATCTGATTTGTCTCTCCCCTCCTCCTCATTCAATGTCATTCCTCCCTCTAGCCCTTTCCCTAGCTCCTTGTCCCAGTCTCTTTCCCCAGCCAATTACAGTTGCACACCTCCTGCTCCTAGTGCCACTCTTGTTGTCCAGTCAGTCCCAGTGTTCCTTCCACCATCAGCTCTGAATATGGTCTCAGAGTTCCCCCACCAGCCAACTAGCTCCCAGATCCAGTATCTGCTCCTGATTTCTTGTTCCATTCTCCTTGCCCCAAAGGTTCCAGGCTCCTCTCTGACTTCTCTTAATCCCAGATTTCCCTTATCATTAGGTTCTCAGTCCCAGGCTCCCTGGCTTCTAGCTCAGTCTCTGGGTCCTCCAGTTACAGTGTCACCAGATTCCTTGTCCCAATCTGCACTATGCAGTTTTGTCAAAGCCAGTGACGTTTTCCATGGGAAGGTGTCTGAAGTTAAGGGCTTACTGGTCCTGTCTGGTCACTTTGGACCAGAGACACCCCAGTATCAAAAATCTAAACTTTTTTATTCAAGAAATGCTAAATTCCTTTTTTTTTTTTGCAAAAACATTTAGAACAAAACCAAAACCTTATAATGTGGACTCATAACCTGGAAAGCTGTTAAGCAGAATTGTCATCCTCCAACCAGCTTGTGGCCAATGAAACCTAAAGACAAGACAACAGATGATTGGGGAAATATTTTTGCAATCACTTTGACACATATGGGAAATATAAACAGTTAGGTTCTGTAGATCTTTGATTTTCTTCAACTAGTACTTCAGTCTATGCAACTACATAAATACAGTGACTTTAAAAAAAACAAACAAGGGTTATTTTCTGACCAATATGTTTCAGATAAAGCAGTGCTCAAAATATCTGCACATTAGGTGACATTCAGCTTGATATAATACAGATCCCTTGATCTCACTAAATCATGATAATAGGGGTTGTATTAGTGAACAGTAGAGCTGATCAGAGCAGAATTCCATTTTGTGGTAACTTTTAAGGTTTTTAAATTTGTTTTTGTTCCACACTGGAATGAAAACAATCTTTTATTTATTTATTTATTTATTTTGAGAGAGAACAGAATTGTGTCAAAATGACCATTTTGTAATAAGAACCTTGAGGTTTTCAATTTGGGAAGGAGTGGGGGAGAACTGGTGATCAGTACATTTATGTGGGATGTGAGACATACAGGTTCAAATTCCTTCTCTGCTTGATTCAAAGGAGAGGTTTTCATACCAAATCACTGTGAATTAGTGATCGGCAAGAAAGTTTTCCGATCCCTCAAATTTTTGAAATTTCAAAGAAATTCCAGTTTTTCATCGGGATACAGTTGAGACAGACAGACAAAAAAAAATGATTAAAGACTTCACCCACAAAATAGCAAATGGCCTGGTGGTCAGGGCACTCACCTGCAATGTAGGAGTCCTGTATTTCCCACATCACAGTTCAGTGTCCTAAACACTACCATGGGTCTCTTTCTAGGCCTAGGCTCAATGTTTTGACAGAGACTTGATCAACATCTCCACAAAAATATTTCAGCTTTCGCCAAATTTCATTTCAAGGAAAATATTATGACTAACAACAGCACCATGTCTCTGAATAGACCTATATGAGAATACATGTTTGAGTGCAGGTTAAAACTATGTTAATCAGTGGTGACTGCAAATTACAGAACATAGACATCTATCTTATTTGCAAGCACAATCAGCTAAATGTCTAAATCCTTCCCTTTACACCCATAATTGATTACAGGTACAAAGTTAAAGGCTATTTCTAAAGATGTGGCCCAAAAATAGAGAGTCCACTTGAACAGTGATTGTAAGTGTACACCGAGGTGACAGGTATACCCTGAAAAAATTTGAATATATAGACACACACACACAGAGCGCTGCTAGAGGGAAGAGTTTGCACTGAAACATTTACGGGTTGAAATAACTATTGAACATGAGGTAAAGTTTCCAAGTTTCTTTTCTCTTTATAATTTACATCCTGTGCAAATACAAGCAACACAGAAAAGTCTAAGTCCAGTACAAAGTACTCATGCTGAAATATATCCTATAAGCATAATGGAACACTTTACAATAGAGGTATGACTTTTAAGAAATCAAAACGAGTGTTGTGGAGGACAGAGAGATGTTATATTGTTGGGAGGGGGGGAATCCCCAAAGCAATCAGTTGTAATCTTAAAAGTTAACACTCCCCACTCGGGGAAAAAAAGTTTTAGTATTCAGGTTGGCTTTGCACAAATGAACACTTCATTTTCATATTTTAAAAGCTATGAGTGAGTAACAACCTTCTTAAGCCTACGTCACTGGAGAAAAACAACTTGAATAAATAGTGTGTTGCTGACATTCAGCTGATATGGTCTTCTGAGTCTATTCAATGTTCCAGCAAGGAGCAGGTCTGATGATACCAATGCATTCAAGGATCTTTAACTAGCCACCAAAGCCAGACCTGAGACACAGCACCATCCAAAACGTGTAACTCAAAAGCAAGAATGTGTAGGGAGGATACCTTTCCCTCATTTTGTCAATTAGAAAAAACCACAGACATCGCATATCACTATATATTACCTTTGTCATATTTCACAACCATGATCAATTACAAATTCATTTCATATCATCTAGAGTTCATTGTCTTGTTTACTTGGGTCTCCCACCTCATTATATTTTCTATACTTTGGTCTTGATAAATTTTATGGTGTTTGTAACAGCAGTTGTGTCCAGAAAATAACATTAGATTTATTAGTATTGTATTTGAGAAGTGTGTTGGTCATTTACAAATGGTAATGCACTGCCAGTGTTAAACAGCTTTTTTTAAAAAAACTTTAGAAGAAAAATAGCATAATTTTTGGTGTTAGTGATAAGGTGATCATTTTAAGATACAAACACAGATCATATTTTTAAATAGATGATCCAAAGCTGTACAGTTCAGACTTGAATGTCAATTTGAGGATCTCCAAAGTCTGAGAGGAGTGAGAGTCAATGTTCCAGTTTGGGCCCATCTCTTAAAAACCAACCAAACAAAAAAACCCACACCAGCTCCATAAAGTCAATGTCTCTATAGCAAACTTTCGCAGTACTACCAAATGCATTTAAATTACCTTTAAAGTTTGGATGAAGTAGCAATTTGGACCAGAGCTTCCAGGATCACAGATGCACTGTTTTTTCAGGCAGTCTCTTTATAGCTGAATTAAATGGAAATTATTGCTGCACAATATTTTTAGTGAATCGTGATTCAATAAACCAATGCCTGGAAGCATACTTGTTATATAAGGTCATTTACCAAAATATTTCAGGCCAACAGTTTGCTCAATAACTACTTAATGGCTTATTGAACATTTCATTGTAATCCAATAGGCAGAGTGAAAGTGAGGTGGCTTCAGACAGATGCACAAAGGGCTAGGTAATTTTAAACTATCATATTGTGCACTAAGCGATCAAATGATGCAGTCTTCTTACTGTTACCCTTCTCCTCTCTTCCTCTTACTTTTTCTATGTTACTTTCCCTTATTATATCTTGCTTCAAATTAAATTTTAAGTTATTCAGATCAAGGACCATGCCTAGCTCAGTTGGGCCTGCTGTCAAAATGCAGAGTTGCTCCACCCTCGTTTTCCACACACTCTGTTGTCAATATCAGCCAGGAAAAAAAATCCTTGTAATAAGGACAAAAATCTTACAAAAAGTGCTGGATCAGAAATTTTTTTTCAGAAATATTTTTTTTTTAAATTAGTCAGAAATAGAGTCATAGCGTCTCTCAGTAAGTCCTTTAAAGTAGAAGGTTTATATGATAAAATTGGGGGAAAGCAATGTCTTTATCCATAAAGAATGGAAAATACAAAAAGAAAAAAAAGGATTAGCTTATAGACATGGACACCAGAGAAGTGATGATACAATATACTTGAATTTCCCAGTTCAAGGGTTCAATAAGGTGAACTGGCATAAAAGGGAGACTAAGTTAAAGTAAAATGAGTGCCAGACAGTCTTTAAACATAAAGTGAATAATACACTACAGCATATTGTCAGCATTATGAATACAATGGTAGATATTCTAGTTCAAGAAGGAAAAATTCAAGGAGCTATAGTAAATTGCATTGATCCTAATAGAGAGAAGTGAGGCTACTAAAATAAATGGACTAATGAAGCTTACAAACAATTGAATCCATCATGAGAACAAGATACTGTGGAGGCACTCAACCCGCTATCAGTTTGGTAGAGTACCTGCATAGAATGGTTTGCATAAGTCTTCAACCCATAGTCTACAACCTTCCACCATTTTAACAGTGATAGGCAGAATTCCATCATTTATCAAGGCTGCTGCTCATTTTTATAGATTAGATTAAAACTTTTCTTCAGTTTTGATTTTAAAAAATGTTACACAGCTCCGTCTGAGAAGCTACAAGCCAGGTTATTTTTGCAGACACTCAATCTAAAGTACATATATTTTTCTCCTTTCAGTGGTTGGTAATTTCTAAATGCAGCTGAAATAAGCTGTAACTTAGGGTCCTGTCCATGGTAAGGTGCATCAGTTTTAGTTACACTTTCACAATCCTGCCTATTTCAATTTTTACTTCGTTATGGTAATTTTGTCAGTTAGATAACCGTGTGATTATTGAGCTAAAAGTGGGCTTTCTGCCACTATTTCACTTACACATTACCCCTGTCCAAACAGCTTTACAAGTGTCTGAAATAAATGTTTTATGAAAAACGTGTTACACCTAAATTCTAACCCCCACCCTCTCCAAAAATTCTAGCTTACTTGTATCCCTAGGACATGTCTAAGATAAATAAATATATATGTATGAATCTGTATCAGCTCCTGTGATATTCATGGATGTCTAGAGAAAAGCTAGACAAATATTTGAAATCTAGTCAGTATTATATATTAAATCTCAGACTTCAAAGTCATATTTCACTTCACATAGGGCCAGATTCTGATGCCCTTCCTCCAGCTATACAGCCTGCTACTCTTTGTGTAGTCCCAGTGATTCATAAAGGACTATGTGAGGAGTATGCTCCTTATTGTAGAGTATCAGGATTTGGACCATAATAATAAGATATAGCTGGTCTAGTCTGGGGACTCTGAATGTACCCATAATGGAATAAAATGTTATGGGGTTGTTTGTTTCTAAGATGCAGATTCTCTCTTTAATATTAAAAAAAAGCTCATGGTTTTAAGTATTGAATTTTACAATTCTTGTTAACAAGACCATTTTTAGGTTTTAACATTCCCAGGATTGTGTTGTCTAAGTTTCCAATTATTATGAGTACCACTATTTGTAGATGCCAGTACTCCCTTAGACTCAGAAAGGTGTTTACCCTTTTTGTTTTACCAAATTGAAAACATTTAATATGCTAGAATTATTTTAAACTAGTTTTGGGAAATCAAACCATCTCCAATTAGTCATTCACATGAATATTTCTTCCAAATTAATATATGAACTTCTTTATTTACCACAGATAATTATACTTTAAATCAGTCTCCTACAAAAATATTTGTGAAACACTTTAATGATCATTATTGTTAGAGTAAAAATATAAGGTGAAGTAATATGTTTTTCCAGCAGTATTACCAATTAGGACCTCTAGTTCCTTCATTCCCCATCATTGCACTCTGTTGTTTAAAGCTGAGATTTAAGTTAATCAAATCATAGAACAAATCGGAGTGTTGATTTGCAAATTATTTAGTTATTATCCTTTTCAAAGTCCTCTCATGACAGTTCAGCATCAGTGGGCAAGTAGAGCCTGATATTTGTGTATTAAGTGCACAAAAAATAGGATCAGAGCTATGCCATCTGGTTCCCTCTGGCATCTCAATCCCAGCCTCCATCTTGTTTGTTTAAAACTGATCAGTGACAGCAATCCTCTCAATCCCTCTAAAAATATCTCTGGGATGGTCTGCAACAATCCAAAATTTGATCCTAGTCTCTTTTCTCCTTGCAGCCACTGGGTCTGTGTCATATATAAATTGCCTCCCAAGATTTGTCCACTTTAATCACACATCTTCCTCGCAGGTCATACCTAATCCTGGAGGCAACTCTTTTATCCCACTCATACCTGAAATTCCATCCCCAAGATGCTTCAGTCATGCCACCTTTCTACCTTCCTAAGACAGAAGACAGCTTACTTGGTTATGGTTTTTCAGGCTGAACAATCATATTTAGTAGTTTCGTTGAACTGACTATGCCACTATAGCAGTGGTTCCCAAACTTTAACAACCTGTGAACCTCTTTCACTAAAATGTCAAGTCTTGCAAACCCCCTCCTAAAAATGAATATTTCCAGGGATTTTCTCCTTTACCTGAGTATAAATTATAAAAGCAGTGATTTTGGAAATATAAAATTTGTTTTTATGACATGATTACACACGATTTATTATCGAAGTATTATTTATCATTACAGTATTTTTATTACATTATGAAAACAGCAACATTCTTCCAAGATCTACTTTCGTAGCTGTATCACTTTGAATAAGCCTGTAATATGACAAGGCTCCTATGTTTCATCAAGGAGTATCAGATGTGAAACAGTATGAAGGTATTTGAGTTGGGTTCTTAAAGTTCTTTCTACACAAGCATTCAGGTCTTGAGCAGTCCAGGCAAACACCACATGTTACAACAAAGCTTAAACTTGTTCTTCATAATAATTTTAAAAAATAATACTAGCTGCCTATTTAATTTTAAAAAAACAGCAAAAAAATATCCACCTCCCTTTCCAATTCTTATAAGGAGTCTTGAAATTTAAATCTCCTCAGTGTGATAGATATGCTTGCTTTGATCTGCTTAGCTCTTGGAAGTCCAGGCCCCTTGCTGCATGGGGTTCCTAGAGACAGCTCTGTCAGCCATTAGGGATTTTTTTTCCTGAGAACCCCATGCAACATTTCGCAAACCCCAGTTTGAAAACCACTGCACTATAGGAATCATTAGTGACTTTTTCCTGGGAAACCTGGAAGAGGGAGGGTGCTCCAAGTTTTCTTTAGTATTTCCTCCCAGAGTTTCTTCCTTTTTGTCTTTTGTCTATTCTGGACCTGAAACATGATAGAAAACTTACTGTATGCATAGTGATAGTCAGCTCCTCTCTGCTGCATAGTTCCTGCCCCATGCCCTTTCCCCAACGCTCACTTCCTTCCTCCCTAAGATGGCACACCGCTAGTCCTCAGAAGGTCATGTGCTGAGATGCTGAAAGGGTATTGCTTTCTAGCCCCTCTGGTAGGCCAGAACAAATCACTTCATGTGTGAAAGGGCAAGCACAGCAGTGGCCTTACATCGGGACTAGCAGGCAAGGATGTAACGGTCACATAACTCAGATACAAGCAATCATACTTAGTGGTTGGAGCAGGAGTCATGCCCAATGGTCAGAGTAGGAGTCACCCAGTGGATAGAACAGGAGTTGGTAGCCATAAATTGGGGCCCAGGGTTGCAGGTAGAATCAGAAGCCAGGAACCGGAGCATAGGATCAGAATTAGAGTCCAAGGCCAGATGAAACAGCCAAACGCAGAGGTCAAGAATCAGAGCGGAGAGTCAGAATTGGGTTACCTGGAGTGAGGTAAGTCTGGGAAGAAGCAGGAGCTATTGCAACCATGGACAAAATCTTTGAGCAGTAGCTGCACTGCTGCTGGGCTTAAGAGATGGTCTGTGGACTTCCAACCAATCAGGTGATGTACTCCATGCCAGCTATGTTCATCAGGTTGCCTGGAGACTGGCTGTGTTGCAAGCCTTGCTTCCTGACAGTTACTCCCTAACAAATTCTCTTGCTTCCCACATCTGAGGTTGTGGAAGATTTGGATAATTAGACAGGACACCTGATGATGGAAAAGGGCTCCAGGCATCTTCACCCAGTTGATGTGAGAGCTATATCTTAGTCTCAGTGAGGAAACCCTATGAAGGGAAAGTCTGAGGCTCTGATTCTATGCTCACTCGTGTTCGTTTTATGGTGAACACAGTATTGATCTATAAATACATTGAGTTGTTAGATCAAATAATTCAGCCAATTCAGTGGACAGACCATATGCCCATTTTTAAAATTAGTTGTCCAGTCTGGTAGCTCAGTTAAGTAAGGAAGGAGCATGCTTTCTTTTGGACTCACTGATGAAATATAACATCCCCATGCCATTTATCTTCATCCTTCACATCAATCTGTTTCAGGACACTGCTGTTGCTGTTGGTGTCAAAGCTCCAGCTCATCTACAGTATATCATTGCTTGATGGTGTCGTTAAGAATTGCTCGCCTACTGAGGAAACATTCTCCTTCAGCCAATTGTGTTCCCACTTCTGCCATCTAAATACAACATCATTAATAGCTACCCTAAAGACTAAATGCAAAATATTGATGCATTTGTGTTTGTGGAAACCTTAACTCTTCAATTTCCTGACCTTTGTGAATTTGGGTTCTGATCCTGAAAAGTGCCAGCCTCCCACACCTTCCTCACATTTCTGTGCAGTGAAGAAATACCCAAAGGAGTTGATGGGAGCTTTTGATGCAGCTTATCACCTCCCCAGATCAGGTTCTTAGTTCTCAGCTTTCAAGAAGGATAAACCTAGACTTAGATCTCAAGATGAAGATGCATTCAAGCTGTACTCAGCACAGCACTTCAAGGGTACAAAGCCACCTTTAGACGATACCTCCCTCAGCCTAGATCTTGTGGCTTATCACCTGTCAAATTGGCCAAAGACATAAAATAAGCCAATCTCAGGGCTGATCTATTTTATAGATTGCTGCTTGCAGCTCCAAGGATCTGTTCCATCAGCCTGGGACTGCCTATGCACATGGATTCCCCTTTCCTCTGACACCCTGCCTCAGTCGTACTCAAGCCACTATTTTCTAAACCATACATGAGAATTCACATCAACAAAGGAAATCCTCAAATAGACAGATCCACTAGATTTATGTCTGTTTTATTCCATCAGTGTTGCTCAAAGTAACCAAAAGGCATCTAAGAACTGGCCCTTGGATCCCTGTATTCACTGAATTTAAGAACATTTTTGCTTTGAATGTTTTTCCCGCTCCCCGCAGAACACATCTAGAAGAATTATTTAAGTGGACCCAATGAGTCCCCCTATTATGTCCCTTCTAATTAGTGCTATAGGTATAATCCTTACTGGAGAAGGCGGTAAAGCACAACAAAATCAGTTTTATAATGTTTGCTCAGATTACAATGAATTAGACATACATACACTGAATCATAGAAGCATCTTCTCTATATTTAAGCAACATGCTGAATTAGCACCTCCATTCAAAACATTTCCACACAGTCATAAATATTCCATAGGATTTCAGTGTTCAGCTTTCATGCTTATCACAGATATTTCATGGTCTTTCCTTGCTCTTCTGGTTTAACTCATTTAATTCAGATGGCATTGTCAAGGTAGTAATGAAGAAGTTTTAATTTGTTCAGGACAGAATTATTTGTTTCTATCAGTTACAATGTTTGGCACATTGCCTAATGCCAGTTGCTGTTTCAGGCAAAATTTCTGAGTCACTATCTAGATCATAGTGCTTTCATCCAATCTGGCTGTTAATCTATATTTTACCTTTAGAGTAGAACTGGGACAAGCTGAGGGTAGCTTTCATTTTGTAAAACTTCAGTCATTTTTGGTTTACAAACGCAGAATAAACCCACACTTGGAGTGTATTTGATTCATGCCTTATAGGAAGAAATGAAAAAAGCCTAAACCTACTTAAGTGGGCGCAATAACAAAGCTTATTATACAGATACATACACTACACACAATAGACAGAGATGTGATTCCAGGAAGAGAGTAAGAGTATAAGTGTAAGTTCATTAGACAGACAGGCAGAAGGAAATGAAAGTTACAGCTATACATGCTGATTAACAAAGGGACTGGACAGGGTGAAGGCCAGCACTGTGAGCAGCAGTGTCTTGATAATATAGCTCTGAAAACTGGATAGTGAAATTCTCCAAAGTGTTGAACTTTAGGTTGATTCTAAATCACTAAATAATTGAAAGCTCTTGTAAGGAGGAAAAACAAGGCCAGCATTAAAAGAACAGAATTGAGTTTTATACAATACCCTTCAAGTTATCCCCAAAGGCTTTACAAAATGTGTGTTAGATGACAGAAGTGGGGAGATGCTGAACAAATGCAACAGCCATTAGCCACTCAAAAATAGCACACACTTGGACACTAGGTCTATCCATTTTTCCAAAAGGGCCATACTGCTACTTGGACAGTCTCTCAGGAAACAACAACTGTCATGGCTACCCTACCAGTCCAGAGCTTTTGTCCATGATTGACTAGATAACCGCTATCCTCAGATTATTAAGAGCAACATTAACCCCACCTTTACTATCCTCTCTCTTCTCCCCCATACTTTTCCCATCGGTTTTGTCAGAAGCCAGGAAAGTGGTCATTCTTCATACCACAGAATTGAACAATAGAACTTATCTTTACTCCCTACAATGAAGGATTATCTGACAAAATAAGATCTATAACTAATATCCTCTCTGAAAAGGGTCTTTAACGGTTTTGATTAAGTTTTTTTTCCATATAATCACTCAATTTCCTCCCACCCCCCGAAGTACTTATGTCTTATTCTGATTCTTTTTCTCTTTTGTATCCCCATCAATATATTTCCAGAATTTGGCATGAATTCTACAGTGTTTGCGCCATTGGATTAAGCAGATCGAGGTCACTGTACTTAAACTTTTACAACTACATTTAACGGTGTAGTATTGTACAGTGACAGGGTCACGTTAACACCTCTAAGACAAATCATCTGACTTAGAGTAGAACGTAAACTCAACTGTTATAAATGTAGATCCAGTTTATAAGGTAATTAGGGCCAGTCAAAGGAATAGAGGAACAGAGGAATAGAGGGTCAGGCTTTAGCAATTACTGAAACACATTGTTTACAATTACCTTCTTGGAGAATGAAAATGAAACTGGCATTATATAATTGAAAATAAGGATACGTAACATACATGCAAAATTTAGTACCCAGTCCAACAAAATACGTATTAATACAGTCCTGAATAGAGAGTTTCCTAAGCCTTTTCCCACACATAAGGGAGGATATATATTTACATATATTTCCTCCTCTACTTATTTGGTGCATATGCATCTCTCTCACACACACACACACACAATGAGCAGAGGAAAAAGATTTGTTTAATGTATTAAATGAGTAAAGAACCAACCGGGGATCATGAGAGAGGTATAAATACTTGAATATAATTTCAAATCTGCTTTGTCTTGCATTATGTACTTATGAAACCAAACTTTGAAAATGATGCACGCTCCATTAACTCAACTCATTTAAAAATACTGGGTGATAGGATTCTAAGATGATCCCCATACTTGTTACCAGATGGGGAAGGTTGATGTGGAAATATAGAAAAGGCAGTGCCCGGAAGAAATGTGGTAAAGGAAAAAGGTCAGTGCCATTTGATAAACACAGATGATTGAAGGAGAGAGAGGGGAGAATATAGAGAAAAGAATGTAGGATGCACATATTTGCCATTGTTTTCTGTGGGAGCATGATTAGGTTCTAAAGAAAGGGAAATAAATTAGAAACAGAGCTATAGGTCACCAGATACAGAAATAATGAATGATAGACAAAAAGAACAGGCTTGTCTTGTCTTTTTACTGTCCAACTTCCTATATAATGGTGGTTCCACACAAACTTCAGTGGAGTTGCACCAGTGTAAGTAAAAGTAGAATCTAGCCCAGAGATTTCCAGACCAGAGTTACCAAAGAATCCAGTCAGAAGAGACAAACAGCAAAGGTGACCATGATTCTACAATCTGGTTGTACTGCTGAGTACTAGCGATAGAGAAGATTTTATTATATGTGCCCTTTAACTAATGCAGGAAGAATGTGCTGTTTCTAAGATGCTCCTAGAGGAAAGGACCCACTGGCCCAAGAATGCATAAAAAAAGTAAATGATGAGGGTGTCATTCTTCCGCTCCTTTCTGGAGGTGCTGGTGACAGACTTTTGCCAAGTAAAAAAGTTTATTGGATCCCACTTTCTTCCTTCTTGATTTGCTTCCCGGCAGCCAAAGCTTTTTCAGTTTCAGAAAGTAATATGCGGCTATTTCCTGTCTAAACTGGATTGCCGTCCCTTTCCCTAACAGCATCAAAATGGGAGGCTGTGTGCTCTGGTAGTGTGTAGGTGTTCTTCAGCACTATTTAGTTTTTCACAGTCAATTTGAATGCCTCCCTATCTTTGCTCTGAGTGAGCAAAATGGAAGCTTTTGATACCCCTTGCATCAGAGTAGAGAAGTTTGCTTTCATTTTCTTAAACATACAAGGAATACCATAGCTATCTGTTAAGAGTGTATTATGTCAAGAGGAAATAAAAAGAATGAGAAATTCAGTTGTGACAGAGGTAGAAAAGCAAAGTGACAATGTATTCCATGCGAAGAGCAACATTAAAAGAATGTCAAGGTTAGAAAATCAAAGCCTCAAAAGTTAGGAAGTGACAGATTTAAGGTTGCAGGGGCAATTTTAATTTAGCACACTTGCACACATGTATTATATTACAGTTTTGCCCAATGTCAGAAAGGCCATTAATGTTAGAGCCAGGAGTAGAATGCATTTCCCTTCATCCCAGTGTAATGCCTTAACCAGAAGAGAACATCTTTTCTCGTCTTCATACCCTTTGCCTCTTTCACTCTCCTTCCTGTGTACTGAATTTAAATGGAGTCTCACAGTGCAAATTAAACACTGCTACTGCTGTGCTGAATCAATCTCATTTGGAAATGGAGATCTGTCTCTGTGGTGCTGCAGCCAGGTCAGTATATCTGGAACATGCAGAGATTTTTAGCAGCTTCTAACAACCTCTACTGAGCATATACAAATGGTGGTTTATCTGAATTGTAATGCTTTGAAAATCTGTGTAGATTTCTGCTGATCCCAAGACAGACATCAAGAAAATTGCCCTTGCCAAATTTCAATTTCTGTTCCAAATACTAGAGGCTCCAGAAATCTTCAAAGAAACAATTCTTATATAAAGGACAGAAGGGACCCCTGTAATCATCCAGTCTGACCTCCTGTATAACAAAGGACCATAGGAGTCCTCGGAATTAATTCCCATTTTTGATGAAAAATCAAGGAGAGAGAAAAGCCAATATCCTGGTAGTTAGGGCACTCACTTCAGATACTGGAGATCTTGGTACAAGTCCCTGCTCTGTCTGATTTACAGCAGGGATTTATGCCTAGGTAAGTGCCCTATCTGCAAGGCTATTCTGTATTCTAGAGTCCCTCAGTCTGTCTATTAGAAATTTCACCTAAGAAACATCTTGATGAAATATTTGTCAAAACTGGCATGTTCCTGCAGAAAAGGTTTTGATGAACTGACATTTTCCAACAAAAATAGGTTCATCAAAAAATTCTTGTTCAACTCTATACTGATCTAGTCTTGTATGGCAGGTCTTATTTCTGAATTTGTTAGAATCCTTTGCCTGTGAGAGATGGTGGGAATTGCAGCCTATGATGTAGATGGTTTGCAATGTCTCATATGATTTGAATAGTCCAATCTGAGATTTGCGCAATCTTTTGGCAGTTGCAAATGTATGTATCTTGGTTGGGAGCTGCTTCCTTCCTACATGCTCTTTTCTCTTCAAGCTGTAGAAGCCAGCTCCTCTCATAGACTTTGATGCCCTGATGGGGATGATAGCACCACTTGCCAAGATTTCCCATGGATCTTAACAAGTGATTAGGATTGATTCCAAAATTCTTCATAAGTTGCTCGTATGTGTCTTTATTGCATGTGCCTGTTCTTGTTCCTTCTGATAGCTCCCTGTATAACATGTTCTTGGGTAAGAGTCCATCTTCCAACCTACTCAGATGATCCACCCAGTGCAGTCATCTTTGCCCGAGCAGAGGGTCACACTTAGTAAATTTGCCTTTTGAAAAACCTTTGTGTTGGTGACGTTATCTTGACATTTGCTTTTGAGTATGCAGTGTAAACATATGCAGAAACTGTTTAAGCTTTTCTCCTGATGAGCATAAATTGTCCATGTTACTCCACCATACATGAGTATGCTGAGAATGCAAGCTTGATACACTAGTGTTTTGGTCTTGATGGTAAGCTTTGAGTTGTTGCATGATCTTTCAGAACATAAGAACGGCCATACTAGGTCAGACCAAAGGTCCACCTAGTCTAGTACCCTGTCTTAAGACCGTGGCCAATACTAGGTGCCTGAGAGGGAATGAACAGAACAGTTAATTATGAGTGATCCATCCCCTGTCACCCATTCCCAGCTTCTTGCAAACAGAGGTTAGGGATACCATCCCTGCCCACCCTGGCTAATAACAATTGATGGACTTCTCCTCCATGAATTTATCTAGTTCTTTTTTCAATCCTGTTATAGTCTTGGCCTTCATAACATCATCTGCCAAGGAGTTCCGTTGACTGTGCATTGTGTGAAAAAAATACTTCCTACTAATTTCATTTGCTGACCCCTACTTCTTGTGTTATGAGAAGAAGTAAACAAAATTTCCTTATTTACTTTCTCCATACCAGTCATGATTTTAATAGACCTCTATCATATCCTGCACCCCCTAGTCATCTCTTTTCCAAGCGGAAAGGCCCCAGTCTTATTAATCTCTCCTCACAGGGCAGTCGTTCTATACCCTTAATCATTTTCGAGGTATGGATCATTTTGAGACTCAAGGGAGAGCTTATAACCCATAACTATCCCTTTCTGTATTGTGTACATGCTGCCAGCAAGGATGGAATATCCTCTCCCCCTGTAATGCAGCTGCAACAGCCTGGGCAGTTGATATGGATGTGCTGCTTTGCCCATCTGTCAGTGTTCCCCTCTTGACTTTGCTGCTTTGGATCAAAGGAAGGATGCGAGTTGATATATTTAGAATCAGCTATGCTGCATGAGTTGCAAGTGCAGAGGAGATCTTCTATCTGCCTGCTTTTTGGGGCTCCACTCCTAGACTGGTTATCAGCCACAGCTGAAGTGCTCAGTCTGTCCTGCATGGATGCCATTGGCAAAAAACACTCATCCACCTTTTGATGGAGTTTCCTCTTTTAAGGGTTCCACAACCCTCCTCGGGCGTTCATCCACCTAAAGCCATTGGCACTGAGGTTTATGGGTTAATTAACAGCCAAGGAGCACAGGTTGTACTGCTTATGGCCATAGTGAAAGCAGGTTTTTCAATTCTGACCTGACATTTCTATAATACTCTGCTGCTTTTCAGAAATCCAAATATCAGTGTGTCTTCTTTATTACTATATCACAGCTGCTCAGAAGGAGCATAGTCCTACAGAGTAATGAATGCCCTTACAGGGAGTTCAAGTGCTCAGCACTTTACAGGAGTGGGTCCAAAGTCAGCTTTAAAGAATACAAATATTGAGAGTCCAGACATTCTGATCTGTACTAAAAGTTGAAGCACAAAGTCCCCAACAAAATTTACATATTATTGTCAATTGCTGTGGCTACATATATATTTCTTTTCTAGTCTCAGTGCTTTTAGTTAGAAGTTGTTGATTTTTTCACTGTCTTCTCTCCTGATCACGACCCTGGATTTATGAACACTGGAAACCAAGTAGCATGCTGAACTCATGAAAACTGAGGAAGTGCTTTCCTCTATGGCTTACCCATCACAGTTACTCCTTTAATCAACCTCCCTTATTTATGCAACTTTTAGTGATTGATTACTGTGAAAAACAACCTTCCAATTATTCAGGTACAAATAGACGCAGGGTCCCAAAGAGCCTGAAACAGCTCTAGGACACGTGCAAGCTCTGAAACCTCAGAATAGCATTTTACATTTCAACATTTTCCACTATATAGCTATTGATCTTTTTAACAGAAATATGGTTCTTTGTGGTATTTGTGGTTTTTTTACAGCTCAAATTCTTATGCCATAATTATTGGATCAGACACTCAGAAGGTGTAAATTGGTGTAGATCCATAAAGTCAACAGAATTATACAGATTTATACCAGCGTAGGATCCAGCCCAAATCTAAAATGAAATTCATATTTGTTTAAAGTGGATAAAACAAAGGAAGTCCTATCCTCTCTCTCAAAAGAGCAGTTTGGTGAGCTCAGTATCCAATTTGCTTTTGCATATCTCGACCAAACATTTTAGACAGAAGTGTCAACATAAGTACAGATACAACAGCTGATTTTGTGTATTTGTTGGACCACTCAGAAAAATATCATGTTGATTTATCATTTATGATTCACAAACCATTTCCTAATAGCTAGTTCCAGTCCCCCAACAAAAGCTTAGTATCATATTTCATCCCTGATGACCCATAGTTACATTTGATATAAATCATGTCTGTGCTGTGTCTAACGTAGCATACATTTTTGCTTATAAATTAACATTTTGTTTAAGTTAAATATCTGCTTTTGAGCAATCCTTGCCTGTGACAATTAATAAAACTGATAGTGAGAGGCAAACCACAGAGTTCAGTAAGTCAGCTTCAATATACAGCCAAAAGTCCTATTACTTAGCTTGTGTGTCATAAAACAAATTCAAAGTATCTCTGATTTTAAAAAGTCAAACTTAGTGCTAGCTAACGTGTTGATTTTTTACTATGTGGTAATTTTTGTATCTGGAACTGTACTAAGATCACACATTCATTTCACATAGATCACTGGTCACTATTATCCTGGATTAGATAGTCCTGGACCTACCTTGTCAATTATTTCCTTGAATCATCCAGTCTCCCAGTACTTAGGGTTTACATCTTATTTTGTAAGTTCTCTGGGGCAAGGGACATCTTTTTTGTTGTGTTTGTACAGTACTTAGCACAATGGGGCCCTGCTTCATGACAGGGGGTCCTAAGCACTACTACAATACAAATCATTATCTGTATAAAACAGACAAAAATGTACATTATGGACTGGGTCTTATGTAGTCCATGTTTCTGCAGCCACAAAATTTGCCACTTAATAGTGCAGCTGAAGTTACTTTTATCTAAAAAATCCACATTTCTGTGATTATGAAAAAAAGCCTTCCAAATAATAAATCAGGTACAAAGTGATTGTGAGTGTCCCAAAGAGCCCAAAACAACAGCTCTGAAGCATGGGAATAGCATTTGTCATTTCAACATTATCCACTATTTAACTGTGGACCATTTTAACAGAAATATCCAGCCAAGATACTTTTCCATTGCTGTTACTTCAGCTAAACGGCAGCTGGGAAGCTGCTTGTTGTCAAGAGCTGTTATGAAAGGAAGTATGACTTCATATTCCACTCCCAGGCACCAAGCATTTCAAATTTTCACCTTGGGAGCAGAGTCAGTGAAGAGGAAGAGAAACATCTCCTGCCCATTGCTAAAAGCCTCTCAACCACAAAGTTACCATAAAGCACACATTATCTCCCCTGCCTATTCAGCTGAGTACAGCCCTAAGTGTTCCCTATGTAGATAACAAGCCCTCCAGTTTTGCCCCAACAGCTTCTACAGCATAGTAATGAATTGTCAACAGCAGTTTCTGCGTCATGATGAAAATTTAAAACCGGGGAGGGGACAGAGGTGTGTGAAAATAAATATCATGAGATACTGTGCTGATTACATTATTCATTTTCATAATCAGCTCCAACAAAGAGAAGGTTTTTATTGATCTAAGGTGAGGGCAGAGGGCACAATTTAAAACCAGACGGGGCAGAGTTGCAAAATGTGGTCAATAGCCAATCTTCATTGAGGGGCTGGAGAGACAGCAGTTGGCTGACCAAACCTGCAGTCTATTCCAGCACTGTCACTTATTATAGTAGGGGGAAAACTGTACTCTGAAGGCCTCATCTTGCATCTTGCCTGCTACATGCCAAGCTAACATTTTTATTCCATGCACTGTTTCATTTTCCAAATCTTCTAAAGGGGGATAAAAATACCTGCCCCATTTTGTATAGATTTTGGGAGAGATGGTTGAAACGTGCTATCTAAAAGCTAAGTAGCAGCATTATGAAAGAATTTTTATTGTTTGGAATATGTATTGTAATTGTTAGATGATCCCTAACTTGAACTGTGCTGATATTGATGCCTTGTGACAGTCCCTTAGGGGGCAGCCTCATGTTTTGTTTCCCAGGAGTGTAATTCAGCCTACATGTTTAAACCGAGTGCATCAGCAGTACAGAATGTTAAATAATGAAGCTGTTGAGTTGAAGCTGAGGTGGGTGTAGTAAACATAAGGCTTCTCATCTTCCTTCTTTTGTTCTTTTCCATGACCCTCCCTCATGTTTGGGGTCCTCTCTTCCTGGCAAACGTACTCTCCTCCCCACACACATTCCCTTCAGATACCTAGGACAAGAAAAATAGTTCATTTTTGTTAACTCTTTTATAACAGCATGTGCAAATCAACAGCAAAATGGAAACTGCTTATATAGTTCAGTGGCATGAGCCATACACCATAATGAAGTAGAGAGCATGTGCATCTGGATTTCAGATCACGTAGGCTATGCCACCCTGAAATCTTGTAATTTCATAGTAGGATATCAGGAACAGTATATTTAAGTAGCTTAGCTTTCCAGGCAGGAAGTCTTGGGGAGGGGTAGTGTAGAAGCACATGTGCTGTTATGTAGCAACAGCTGGGAACTGCTTCAATGATTAGAGGGGGTCTCTGGCCTCAGAGTGGTTACTGGGCACTGCACAAGATACAGCTTGTAAAAAAAAAAAGGGAAAGCAGGTGTATGGCATGACATTCACTTCACGCACCTATTGAACAGTCGCATGTACTACACAATTCCTTAAAAAGAAAAGCCCGCTGCACAATAAGAGCATATTATGGTTGCAAAAGGATGTTTTTAAAAGTTAGGGAATAGCCAAGCTAAGGTCAGGTCTACAGCTAAAAGGCTACGGCAGCTGCAGCATTTAAGTGAAGACATGACTACACTGACAGGAGAGCTTCTCCTATTAGTTTAGTTAATCCACCTCCATGACAGGAGGTAGCTATGTTGATGGGAGAAGCCCTTACATCAACACTGTGCTGTGAACACCAGCGGTTAGATCAGTATAACTGTGTCGTTTAACATACTTTCCCAAAGACAATACACTGCTACACAGGATGAAAACAACGGTAGCTATTACAGGAGTGACTGTGTCTGGGTATATGTAAATAGTTAATAAATAAGGTGTCAGTAGATGGCTGTCGAGAACATGAAGCATAATTCCTAGGGTTTTGTAGGACCCATACAAACCTGTTGTGCACTGCAAATGGTTTCCTATTACAGCTCTTAAGAGTGACTAGCTATCCCAGCTACTATTCAAGCTGCTAGGGTTACTGCATCCATATAATCACAGATCTCATAACCTCTGCCTTGAATATCAGTCTCAGCTTTCATGCAGATACCTGTCTGCTGTGGAAGCACAAAAGGGCATTTTTTTCCCTAAGGCAATGCAACTACACATTCATAAAATGAATAAACCAATGCCAGGCAATGTTGCTTTTTTGAAAGGATACTGGAGTTGCCATACAAATATATTGTTTTTGTGCATGTTACTTTACTGCCTTAGAAACAATTTGCATAATATTACCATTTATATTTTTGATCTTACTTTGAAATCTGTTACTTCTGGCAGGCACACTAATTTAATTATATGTTAGTTTAAGATGATGACACATTTCACTGTTGCATTATACCGAGCAGTTAGAGGAAGGGTGAAACATATGCACCAGTGATTGCACATTGAGCCTGGGGAAACCTTTATGAAGGCCCTTATCATCATCTGGTATTATGACTAAGTAGTCATTTTTATGGTCTAGATGCCAATTTGCCTCACCCATAACAATTGAAAGGGTCACTGGGGGAACTAAAACAAGAAATTAAAATTTCTCTAGCATAAGTCAGAATCGATATGCTTCCTTATGAGAACATGAGCTGTGTGCGAGCTTGTTTGCAATGCTGATGTACAGAACAACAAGATACATGAAGTATTTTGATTAGCTCAAGTGTGTCATCCCATGTAAGTTGTAAAAGTAGATAGATACATTTGGGGACAAATTTTGAAGTCCCTACTGAGGAAATCTTCAATTCCCTTCTCTTGGGCATCAGGGGATGCCACAGCACAAAAAGCCAGGAAATAAAAAATAACTAGATTAGACTCCACAGACAGTGATCATTTGTTACACAGATAAGAATGGGAAATGAGAGAAACAGCGCCAGGCTTAACTCATCTGTCCCAAAAGTGCTGATGTTTGTTACAAATTCAGGGTTGCCAGCCTTAAAACAGGCTCTCCTTCTCCATGAGCTCATCTCTCTCCTTTCTTTTTAATCAAGAGAGTCACTGATCCTCCACAGCAGACTCCACTTTTCCCCCTTCCACACCCTTGCAGTAACAGGTGGTGGTTTTGGTCCTATTACAGAGATATGATTTTAGCCCATCTTTCACTTCCTCAGGTATGTGGTAGACACATCCCATCACAGTGGGTCTACTTGAGTAAAAAAGACACAATACAAATAAATCACCATAGCAGTTAATAAGAAAAACAAAGGAAAGATAGATTAAGTGCATCAAGATGTGCCCTCCATAAAAACATAAACCTAAACAAGGTACATGATGATTTGAGAGAACTTTGATTTAGTGTTTACTTGTGTTGACTCTTCTTTTCTAATCATCACCAATGTCATCAGGGAGAGAGACTAGGCATTTCTCTTCTTTTCCTGTTGTGGAGATGTGGGCAGGTGGCAAAGGTAACTTCTTTACCTCATAGAAGAGAGAGGTGAAATAGCGTGAGTGCCTCTTCCTTCTCCCTCTGTACATTTGGTCCTGTAGATCCCAAGTTCCATTCCCATTGTCAGCCATGATATCTGTGCATGCAACCACAAATTACGTAGCATTTCAGGTAATTAATGCTATGGGCTATACAGGATTCTGCTATAATACTTTAGGATATGCATATAAAAGTTCTATTTGTGTGAAGTTTTCCATACTTCCTCTTAGCTCAAAGCTGTTTCTTTGTACAGAAGCTAGAAAACTGAAAAGCAGATGAATTATTGTTCCAAGTACAAATATATATTTGTTTTTAAAAGTGATTTAATTTATCTTTCTGCACATGACCACTCAAAAGTGACTTAACGTCAAGGCTGCAACTTTCATGCAGCCAGCCCTGATTGAAGGAAAGACCCCTAGATAGAGCTAGCCAAAAATTTTCATGCAAAAACCTTTTTTCAGCAAGAAATATATATTCAGTGACACTGAAACATGACACACATTTGTGAGGATGTCACTGATTTTTTTCAGTAAAAAAAAAGTTTCCCCTCTTTTTCCCCCCAGAATTGACAGCAAACAAAAAACCCTGTTATTCACCCAGTTCTACTACTGGTCCTACGGAGCCCAGTGCTGTCAAACTGAGTAAATCTCTGAGATTTATATCCCAGATTGCACCATAATATTGTAAAATCCTGGTGTCTATTACGTTTTCTCTCTCTCTCTCTCGGCATGAGATTATTGGTTCTGGATAATTATGGGCAACAGTAGTAGGATACATATATTTTTACCTCTGGGCCACTGACTTGAATGTAAGTCATGAGCTGGATGAATATTGAAAAAATAATTTGAACATTCATTCAATTTTCTTTAAAAATTTCACTTCTCCTGGATCCGTGCCCCTTTTGGGTTCACTTCCATTAAAATTCTAGAGAACATATTAACTGGTAGGAATCTTCAGCAAATAGATTTTAAATGAACATTACAGAATATTAACATAGAACTAATTTTGTATTGCAAATATTTGGACTAGAAACCTGATTCTAAGAGTTCTGTTCAACCAATCAGGGAGTAGAAACATCTCCTCGTGTTTGTCAAAACAAACAAATTATTGAAAGGTGAAGAATACCAAATGCCCGAAGCAATAATCACTGCAAATAGTTTGTGAACAATCTCCAGGGTGAAATACGCTTACAGAAAAAGTCATCATGAAACACAGCAAAGTGCAAAACAAAATAAGTGCTCAGTCTGGACAAAAATTATCTGCTACAATAGGTCATACAGCTCTAGTCATAAGCGACTGGATATTTATTGTTACTACTTGGTAGCTATTCACTATATCTGAGTGACATAATTAGTTTAGTCCTGATGAAAAGCTCACTTCTCAAACATGACCACCAAAAAAAAAAAAAAAGAGAGAGAGATTACTGTATCTGATATTCAAAATGTGTTTCACTGTAATTTTCAGATACAGAGTTAGGCCCCAATCCAGTTCCCATTAAAATCAATGGAATTCTTATTATTGCCTTCAGTGGAGCTGTTTCAGATTCCTAATGAATGCTGAAATCCAGGCTCTTGTTCCAGCAAGGTACTTAGCACATGCATAACTTTAAGCATGTGAGTAGCCGCAGGCCCATTAGATTACTGACACTTAAACTAGACATGTGCTTAAGTGCCTTGCTGAAGCAGGGCCTCAGTAGTAACTGTATACCTTCATAGCTGATTGAGCTTTCAGTCTGCGTCATAAAGACAACTTTTGTTTGTTTAGTTTATTGTGCTTATGTATTAACCACTCTTCTAAATGAAACACTAGAAGTATTATTTTCCTCCTACCCTCCCAGCTACATTGTCCACAAAGGCACTAGTCAACAACATGAGAGAGTGCCTGCTGGGGGAAAAATCACAATTAAAAAAAGCAAAATCATTTTTAAGAAATAAGAGTCCCAAAACCCCCTCCTTTTAACACTGCTTATTTACTTACATTCTTTTTTTAGAAAGCTCTGATTATTGTGAGTGATACAGCACATAATATCTGCTTTCAATCTCTTGTGAAAGTTTGCTAACATCACCCTTCCCAGATTAATTTTGTCAATTAATTGGGAGGAGCAGTTCATTTTCATTTCAGTATAATCAGCAAGGTTAGACTAGCTTTGTGTTCTCCATTTCCCCACAGGATTCACTGACTGTAAAAATATAGCTTAGTGCTCTGTATTTAAAAAGTGTTCCTCCTGACCAGTACCCACCTGCAATTCCAATTTTACTATATTCTCTCAAGATTAGCATTCTTTCAAGGTTCACTGCCTTTTGCTAGTAAACCACAGTAGACAAGAATAAGATGACATTATCTATAAAATAGACATATTCTGAGCTGGATTGCCATCGCTCTACGCAGTTATAAAATACACAATCTAGTTATGTCAGCAACTTTTAATATTGTAGTGCTCTGAAAGGCATCCATCATATATACTGAAGTATGCAGGGAAAATACCCGAAAGCTTCAAGGTGCAATAGTATTTATAAAAATCTGACTGATAGCAAAATTGGTTGTCTCCATTCATTGTTCTGTGAATTAGACCTATTTACTGGTAGAACGAAATGACTTTCCTACCTATATAGCATAAAGAATGCCAAAATGATGATAAAAATCATCAATTCATTTGTGATATAATTTTGAAAGTATATGCTACTACTGGAGCTTTCTGAATAATTTGGATTTTCGGGGACAGATTTCTTTTATGATGTAGAGCAGAATCCATTTTTTTGACACACACAAGTAATGACTCAATGGAACCATTTGCTGAGTAAGGGGAGCAAGATTTGTCCTATTCTATAAGGTCTAGAAAAAAGTGTCTGCCAAGCCTTCCAAGTATTTGGGGCTCTAGGCGTGGAACCACACATTCTCAATTGTACATTTCCTAATCTGGGTCTTTTTTCAGCAATGTACTTAAGTATTTGTCTAATATCAAGCATATGAGCAGTTCCATTAACTCCAGTGAATGACATGAAAGTAAGTAATTTCAAGTCCATGGAATTAGTCATGTGGTTGGATTTTGGCACAAGCTTAAGTACTTTGCTGAATTAGAGCCTTGGTCTCAATTTTGTAATATCACAATAGTTTACATCTGTCTGGTGTGTTAGCCAACCTTTGCTTAATATGGCCGAAAGGAGCCCATAGTATCCAATTCCACATAAATATTTCAAAAGTTAGTCCTAAAAAATCCTTCACTAAAAGCTTTCCTGTAAAATATAACTAATAGATGCATTAAAATATATAAAATTCAGATAAGTACCTGGATTGCCATTAATTTATCACACATGCATAGCACTTGTTTATTTATAATTTGTCTGTGCTAGAATCAGACCTTCAAAGTAAAAAGGAATGTTTAGCTACAATATCTCAGACAACTAAACAGGGGGAAAATCCTATTATGCTCCTGCATGGGTGCCTCACAAAGTGAGATATGCTCCCAATTGCTTTCCTGAGAACCAAGATGGGGGCCTGTCTATGGTAACTGTTAGGAGCCTTGAGCATCTTGAGGTCATGGTAAGAACCCATCACTCCTCTTTGCAAGCTCCAACTGGCACTAATCATTGGAAGTACACACAAGTGAGGAATACTGCAAGTACATTGTCTACTGACTCCCTGGGCAATACTGCTTTGCACCAGTTGGATGCCTCCGTGACGCATTCGGTCACAGAGACTCCCCTCGAGACTGTCACTCGATGAGCTGGGATGCCACTGAGAACAACCCTACTGCCAGAACATTTTCCCCTCCATTCCTATCTTGCTGAGTTAGACCCTCCAGTCAGCTCCAACACTCAGACGTTGGGCCACGACGTCTCTCTGCAGTCCAGTGAAACTGAGGTTCACTTAGCCCAGGAGCTTTTCATTAACAGGGACTTTCCCAGCACTCAGTGTTCAGCCTCTCTCGAAGCCTGAACCCCAAATAGATCCATTTTACTTGGTATAAAGCTCATATAGGATACATTCATAAATTAGTCGCCCTCTATATCACTGATAGAGAGATATGCACAGCTATTTGTTCCCCCAGGTATTAATTATTTACTCTGGGTTTATTAATAAACAAAAGTATAAAAAGTAGGATTTAAGTAGTTTCAAGTAATAACAGAGAGAACAAAGCAAGTCACTGAGCAAAATAAATCAAAAACATACAAGTCTAAGCCTAATACATTAAGAAAATGATTACAGGTAATATCTCACCCTCAGAGATTTTCCTGTAAGCTTCTTTCACAGTATAGACTCCTTCCTAGTCTAGGCCCAAAACTTACACTTGTACAGTCCTTTTTAGTTCCAGCAGACATCTCAGGTTGTAAGCAGGGGTTTTCTTATGACTGGCAGCCTCTTTTGTCCTCCTCCATCCCCTTTTATAGCTTTGGCACAATGCAGGAATCTTCTGTCTGTGCTTGTCCCCATCCCCGCCTCATCAATGGAAAAGTACAAGGATTAAAATGGATGCCAATATCATGTGACATGGTCACATGTCACTAACACCCCTAGTCTCCATTCTTCCTGGGTCAGTCAACACGTACACAGGAAGACGTGCAGGAAAATAAACTATTTACAACCTAGTCAATGGGATTCATCAAGATTCTAAACCACCATTAATGGCCCACACTTTGCATAACAACAACAGTAGGACCTTAAAGTTATACTTCATATTTCTAGCTTTAGATACAAGAATGATACATGCATACAAATAGGAGGAATATATTCAGTAGGTTATAACCTTTGATATGATTCCTTACAAGAGACCCTTTGCATAAAGCACATTCCAGTTACATTATATTCACACTCATAGGCATATTTCCATAAAACATATGGAGTGCAACGTCACAGTCTCCCAAGCCCTTTGATCTGCCACTAGCCAATCTGTTCTGCTTATATTCCCCTAAACAAGTTCTTTTTCAGTTAGGGTAGGATTTTGGCTGAAGTTTTTACACATGGTTCTTTTTCACTGCAACAATTTGCACTTCACATTAGACAGAGAGAACCCAGGAAGACACAATAACATATCTCAAACTTAAAGATCTTATTTAAGCTTTTCATAAAGACAGACATAGTACAGTAGTCCTCTAGCATCTGGAAGTGTTTGCTATTAGGCAGAGAGCAGAGGGAAATTCAACACCAGACCATGCTACATGTATCCAATACTTACTTTTACATTAACTAAATACATTAAGAAAATCGAGTACTAAAGGCTCTCAGCAATACTTTCCTAATTGGTTAAGTCAGCTCCAAGTATCCAGCCATGACCAAGATGGCAAGCAACAAAAAAGGTCTAAATAATTCAGAAATATGTATGAAGACCCTATAATTTGTTCTTGGGTTTTACTCTTTACAATTTAGTAATAGATTTTTTTCATTAACAACTTCAGTGCAATAAATAATGACTTGTACAAAGCTGATCTTAAATCTAGCTTTTTAAAGAACCTAGCACTGCTCTCATTCTGAGTCTGGCTCTCCCATTGAGAAGTTTTGCATGTGAACTGAGAGAAACATTTCCCTAAGAATATATGGATATTTCTTTCATGCAGAAAAAGTGTGTGTGAGAGAGAATATTAGAGATAGATATGTGTACTCATGAAAGATACTTAAGTGTCTCCCCACATGCTGAAGTTCTTCATCTGCAGAATATCCCTAGGCATAGCAGACACCAACAATACAAGCTCCGCCCCTTTGTCCCACCAACAGGTTTCAACCCTGAAGGAACCATCTCTAGGGATGAGAGAGTAATTTAATCCCTGTGCCATTTCAGTCTTTGGCATTTCTGCTGAAACAGTCAACACGGATGCTGATTAATGTTACTTGCTGTGCCTTTGTACTGTGATCACCTGTCTTCTGGAGCTGGATTGAGATAGAAGATACTGATCGTCCATCAGATAGGAACAATTTTCAGTCAATAAATTGAGCTGGGTTAAATTAAAACTGATAATTTAGAAGTGAAAGGTTCTACTATCTAGTAACCAATCCCATTAAGCACTACTAGGGGTAGTAATTGCCCACCCTTTGCACAACAGAATCATCCATTTATGTTTAACTTCAGTTATTTTCAGTCAAGGAATGTCAGATTCCATTGGAAAGATTTTATATTTCAGGGATTAGTTCAAGTTCAGATTTTAGAAATTATTGTTCTATTTCTGCTCAGATTAATATGCAATTAAGTAATACCTTGTGTCTATTAGCCATAACTTCTATGACTGCTGAATAATCTACATTAAATTATATATAAAAAGAAGAGCACCTAAGTATTCATTAAGATAGAGGTCTGTTAATGCTCAGTTGTAGTTAGACTTAGTATGATTATCAGAGTCTTGGAAAATATTAAATAACTCATTTTATCCCTTATTTAAAATGAAGCTTCTAGTAATAACAGTGCTCTCCCCTCCCCCCATACACTTTCTTATCTTTTGTTTGTTATTTGACAGAGTTAATGAAACAGCTGTACAATGATTTTTACCTTCTACATACTTAGAAGGAATCTTTTTCTACTCTTTTAATTTTCCCACACTTATGAACTTTAGGAAAATTTAAAAGCTTAATGATAATGATGGATTTGAAGGTAAACTGAGGCACTAAACAAATACTGTATACCAAATCTACTATTGTGCGTGCTTGGAAATTAAAAGGTCTTCTTGATTTGCAGTGCAGTAATCTAAGGAGTTTTCTACTTCATATTGATTTTCTAAATATTACATTTAATATTTTTAGCATGTAGTCTCTGATTTATAGTGTGAGGAAAGAGAATTGGCTTTCAATCCTTTTAAGTTATTTCAAAGAACTCTAATTTGGCATGGAAGATATTTTTTACTCCTCCTGTTGGCAAAAATCATTTCCCATTGGTGGAACATTTCAAAGAAAAATAATAGGCATAATAATTTAGAAACTTTACACATATTCAAAAATAAGCATAATAAGTTTACACATATTCTGGCCCCAATCTTTTTCTCTTTGAAGCCAATAGAAGTTTGAACACAGACTTGAAAGGGAGCAAAATTTAGCCCTTAATCTTTTAGCAGCCTGCAAAATTGTAATGAAAGTCTTCCAGCCCAGGCACACAGTCTGTGCACCTGGCTATCATGATGATTGATGATAATGGGAAAAATATTTTACTTGCTCCTCAAAAAATATTTTGCTCAAGCAAAAAAATTTCATATGGCTGATATGAAAAAGAGAAAGATGAGAGAGGCTGGAAAGCTTGTGTCCTTATTCATGCAAGCAGTTCCATTCAGTCAGTATTGTATCTCATCATTACTTGCATGAATAAATATTTGAAGAATCAGGTCCCAAATTTGGAGTATGTAATTTATTCTGCCACCATTACTCAGGAGGATTAGTCAATGGGTCTGCTGTGTGGAATAAAGTACTCCTCAGTGAGTAATGGTGGCAAAATGAGATCTTATATAAAGTCCCAGAAATATTTCTCTTCAGTCACAATATATGTTTCTTTAACTGCCTACTTTCTCCTCCCTTATTATCTTAAAGGTACGTTGTGTGTGTAAGCAGTGTCAGGAATGAGATATATTCTGACATCTGGTGGCGAACTATGGGAATTGCAGTGAGTTTTGGAAAATAACTTTGGGGCTGACCTATTTGCATAGACACACCCACTGCGCCTAGCCTGAGCCCACAGCAGCCCACATGGCCACTTCGGCTGATGTGGGAGCCCCAGTTTCTGTGTTATTGGGGCAGGAAATATAAAGCGATGTTACCCTGATTGGTGAATGAAGGACTATGGACACGTTCTTGGCCCTTGTTGTGATGGAGGGACTCGCCATCATCTAGGTAGCACTCACTGGGCAAGGGCCATGCGTTTCAGAACACTCTGAGATTGAGAGAGGTCGTGGGTAGGTCTCTATACCTTTTGGTGAGGGACTTGTCCAAGGTGCCCCCCCCCCCATTGCACTGTGCCTCTCTCCACTGTGGAATGTTAGAGCTAATTTTGATTTCCTTAGGAGTCTTGGTTCAGCCTCCTAAGCTGAATTCACTTTGAGTCTGCTGGTGTACCTGTGCCAAGGTGCTGACACCCCCCCCCCCAAATAAGAGCTGAAATCACTTAAGAGCTGAAACCACTGAGCACTGTGTTAAGTGGGGGCGGGCCTAAAGGCATGTTGGTGGCACCAAGCAATTTGGGCAGCTAGCAGAGCGGTTCCTGGGTGCAGTTTGTGCGACTGGCAGCGGACTCAGCCGAGCGGTTCCTGGGTGCAGTTTGTGCGACTGGCAGCGGACTCAGCCGAGTGGTTCCTGGGTGCAGTTTGTGTGGCTGGCACAGCAGAGCAGTCCGTGTGTCGACTAGTGGAGCCGTTTGTGCTGCTGATGGAGTGACTGGCACCGCAGAGCTGTCCATGTCTTGGCTAGCAGGACGGCTAGCGGAGTGACTGGCGCTGCAGAGCAGTTCGAGTGTCGGCGAGCAGAGCAGAGCGGATTGCGGTGAGGGCTGCAGCGGAACCCCACAGAGAGGCTGCGCAGTCGGCCTCGGACCACGTAAGGTGCCCCGTGCCCTACCCTCCATTTCCACCCAGGCTGGGAGGTAAGACTCTGCCACTTGACTTTTGAGCTCTGCACTGACCCAGAACAGAGACTCTTGGGCTGCTGGACTTTGGGACTATTGAGTGACGTTTTGGGGTTGTGGAACTCAAGAGCCAAAGGGAAGGCCACAGCCTATTTGCTGGGAGGGGGGCTTCTGGTTCATGGTTTGGTTTATTAACCTTGTTTGTGGTGTTTCCCCAATATAATGCCACATTGTTTCTCCCTGTTATTAAAAGGCTTTGGTACACTCAGACTCTGTGCTTGCGAGAGGGGAAGTATTGTCTCTTACAGACGCCCAGAGGGGTGGTATATGGTTGTCCCAGGTCACTGGGTGGGGGCTCGAGCCGGTTTTTGTATTGTGCTATTGGAATGGAACCCCTGGATACGGAACCCGGCCCTTGTTGCTGCCAACTCTGATGGGCAGAAGGGTTACATGTGCTTGTGTGATTTACAAGCAGTAATGTCTAGGGAATGGTGAGGAGCTGTGCCACAGTGAAGAGAAATTATGCCTCTTGAGCTACAATGTCTTCTCCTGTTCCTGAGCATACCACAGGGTGCTCACTCTATTATCGCTTAAGATGATACATATTGCCCCTTCTTTTGTTTTAGCTGATGAGGTATGTACTCTGTCTCTTAAGCTCTCAGTGGTAGGATGTGGTTTATATACCCAATCATAGCTACAACTGATGTGGGGTTTTTTGGAATCTTATATGAAATGAATAGTTACTTTAGATTAATTTCCTAGCAGATAGGAAGAACCACCATATGAAGTGTGAACTGGTGCTCTTGTTGATGGGTTTAGAAAGCAATTCAAAAACTGTAAGGACAATGAAATGGAAACAGCTAGTGGTGGTTCTTCCAACACAAGTATGCTACATATTGACAGATGAACGTGGTAATAATTTGTCAGCATTGTCAGTTCTTCAGTGATGAAACAGAGGACTTCAGTCACCAGGGATTTCAACCTGTTAAACAGCATGAAACTCACACACCCCCCTCCCAAATATATTAATATGGTTTCTCAGTATTCTTTGTGCCACAATGGCAACTGTATCAGCTCTTTCCCATGGTGATGAATTAAAATGCAATTTTTGAGGCTGGTGTAAATCAGGGTAACTCTATTAGAGCTAGCTTCTTGAATCTAAGTCCAATATGCAAATTTAAGTGTAGGATTGCATCTTGCAGTTTAATAAACCTCTGTTCTTTTTGCCTCACTGTGTTGACATTCAAAAAAATAAGTCAATGAAATGACTGACTAAAAATATGTGCAAGCAACAAAGTATCACTTTTTAAAAAACAATATTATCTATTAAATACTTCCTCTTTGTCTAGTTCCCCTCCTGTTTTAGAAGAAAAGCTCATATGTCTATTGTCCCAGACCTCATATGATACCACATTATATCTTTTCAAATAAAGGATGTTAAATAGATTCAGGACAATATCATCATCATCATCATAGAAGAATCTATTTTTGTGGACAGAAATTCATTTATGCAGTGTAATTTCAGCTGCGCTTACACCTGCAGAAGCATTGTGTATGTGGACAATGTCCTTTCATTTCAGTAACAGGACCACTGCTTTGCAACTCCAATTCATAAGCAAACAAAAATAAAAGAAAGCTCATTGCTGAAACTAGTAGGCAGACATTTGCAAACTCAATGATGTTTTTCATATTCTATTAAAATAATTATATTGTTCATTCTTTTCTGGACTGCTTTTAATTCATATTTTAGAACACATAATTAAACACTTCAAGTCAAGACATGATGTATGTCTGAAGTATATTTTCTCAAACAAGACTCAAATTGCATTCAGAAGAGTTTCCAGCAGTCAATTATTTCTCAGTGGTTTTCAACCCATGGTCTGCAGATTCCTGGGGATCTGCACTCCATTTGAAAGTTTTCAGGGGTCCACAAATTAAAAAAATCTCGAAACGTCTAAGAAAGATTTTTTAAGGGCCTGCAAAAGCAGCACTGTAGATCAACAGGAAAAATATGTAAACAAGTGAAGATGAGCACGAGAGAGATCTTGAGTACACACCTTAGTACTGTTGAATAATATTTACTTAACTCACATGGCTAGTGAGAGAATTAGTTAGCATTTGTAAATCATTAGGTATAGAAGTATTAATAATATATTGTTAACAGCTAGCCTTCAGAAATCAATAATATTGTTAAGAGGAGATCGTGCTAACATCCCACAACTCAAGGGAACTCCCCCCGCAGTTCACACACTTTTACCATTTGATAAAGCACTATCAAGAATGCTTTTGCAAATGTTACAGTGAGGTACCCTAGATTAAGCCTGGGACAATAGACATTATGGGTTTTTCTTTTCAAGATATACACCTAAGGAAGGATATTGGAAAGGGAAACAATGTTTGAATTTACATTGTACGTTGCAACACAAAAGGCTAGGAAGTCCAGGAACTTCATTTTTATTAAACTCAAACTTGGCCTGTGCAGGAGAAAAGCAAAAACTTCCTGGAGATACACAGATCACAGAATCCCCAAACTGTTTGCCATGGCAATTTTCCTGGATTCCTGAGTATTACCCAGGATTTTCACATTATTTATTCAAAAAATACTACTGAATGCACTTCTACTCTGTAAATAATACAGCAATGCTGTTCATCAAAGAAAAATTATATTTGCAATGGGTGACTTCTCGAATGCACAAATGAAAGCAACATATTCTAAAAAAAGGAACAGACCATAAAATAAGCACTTCCACAATCATAAAAACAATGCTGATTTAAGAAGAAACTAACACATACCTTGTGAATCAGCCGAGTTATCTTGCATAATTTTAACTGTGGAGGGAGATACACAGAACTGTCAATTTTTATTTATTTATTTGCAGCATTACTAGATAAATCCTACCAAAAAGCAAGCCCTTGCACTATTTTTATAGACCTTATGTCCAGGAAGAAGCACTGTTCAGAAGAAACACACCATGGTATTTCATGTGGAAATGCAAAGTAAACTGATGACAGTTGACAGAAGGCTGACTCTTCCCCACAAATGTGTGTGTGTCTATTTGCAGTGAGTTAATGGTTGTTGGAGATATAATATACTAACAGAAAAAAAATAATGGTTCCATTGCATGAATAAATAAATGTTGCATTCACAAGGAATTCACAAGGGGATGGAGTTATGCAAAGGGAGATTTAGCTAAATCCTTTACTGACTTAGTATGAACACACCAATTTGCAAGTATGATTTTGAAACATTTTAATGGTCAAATATAGCTATCCACAAGCCTAGAGAACAAATATATACTCCGCGAGAATGGGAAAGATTAGGACAAAATGTACTGATTGTTCTCTTGATTTGAAGACACATTTCCATATAAAAACATAAACTTGAGAGGCCAATCTGAAATCACTCATCCAATTCTACTAATAGGTCATTGTCTGGAAACAAGATGGCCAGTTTTCAACTGTAGTATATTTCTATAAATTAAATGACAAATGGCTTGATCCTGACACGTTAGCAATAGATGATCATATACCAGAAGTCTTATTCTCCACTGTGTAAATCAGAAGTAACTCCACTGAAGCAAATCGAGTTACACCCTATGTAACCCTATGTAAAAGGAGAATCAGGCCCCGTAGCAATGCAAAAAACCTTCTTGTCTCTCTTTGAGCACTGCTGACAAGGTGAGTAGGACTATGCAGAAAATGGTAGCCCATGCACGTGTTGGAAGAAATGGCTTCTAGACCACATATAATCCAACTACTGAATAAATATAAGTTTAGAAAGACATTAGGGGTTCCAGTATATATAGCTGAAATATCACTGTTTACATTCCACTATGATGATAGGGACATTGCACAACCTGAAACAGATAGCAGTGAAGTATTTAGAAACCTCTGAATTTAGCCCCAAATCCTGCAATGTTCTCTGAAGGTGTAGAAGTCTTGCTGGTTTGTCTGTGCAGGGGAACTGTAACACCCTCAGCAAAGCACCTGAGTCAGATCTCTAGCCAATCCTTTCATTCAAAGGAATCAACATACTTAAAAAATTAATTGAGGACCTCATTATTGCTTTAGTTACTTATTATGCCAATTTTAAAGAAGCAGTTTAAGATGAAGTAATTTATTTACAGGAAATAAAACCTACTTTGCCTTCCTTCCCAGACCTCTATTCTCTTCAGTAAATATGCACTATCTGCTCCGAGAATCCTACACACACCAGGAATAAACAAAAACAAATAGCAATTAAAAATCTTTTAAAATATCCATATGAATCCTTATCAAGTATGTAATAATAAACTAGTACTTGTACTTTCAGTGACTTTTTCATAAAGGTAAGTGAAATTGTACAATGCACTTCATTTTTATTCAATTAATAAAAACACGTAGCATTTTCTGGCAGGAAAGTGAAGCAAACAGTTGGCTGTCAAATGTTATCAATGTTGAATTTATAGAACACAACCCTTCGAGTCCAAAATTATTCTATGCTGGTGATAAAAGGTGCACACATTAAGAACATGTCTTTTCACTTGTACGGTGTAAGTAATCATTGGTTTGACAACATGTTCAGTGATAAGGACTCCCCAGTGAAATTGCAAGCCTTTGCTGCCAAAATGTTAAGCTGCTTAAAAGCACCAGATAAGGAAAGGAGAAGAAACTTATTTCTTCATACTGAAACAACTGACCAAAAATGATTGCTTGTTAAAACTTAGAATAAAGGTCCACTATACATTATCTAAAGGTCACTATTTGCCATAGTCTAATGTCTGTAGTTTGGATGCAGAATATATAAGACACTAAAATCAAAGTATTTTATAAAAGGTAGTTTCTCTTCTGAGTTCCTATTTCTTTCTGTTTTCTGATCACAATACTGAAAAACAATACCATCAAATATCCTCATTTCCCCAGGTCACCTTCCTGTGACCTAGTAATGCACTCACCACTACAGCTCAGACCTCCCAAGCACTCAAACATTGATAATTGGCACAAATTGTCCTCTCTCTAAAAACAGGGTCCTTCGGCGCTAAAATGGGCATTGCTTGACCTGCTCTTCTCTTCCTTCTCTTAAATGAGTTAAAGTTAATTTGACATCATCTCAGATAATGTAAAGTACACAGCTGGCAGATAGTCAAACACATCTCTTCCAACGTCCTGAGACAATAAGAGCTATTAGAATAGCAATTCAAATTCTTCTTTCCTGTAAAGTGGATTATTAAATAATTATAAATCCCATTTTGATCATTTTAGATTTAGAATCATGACACTCTGTGCGAGTTAAATTGCTCTAGGATTTGCTTCAGCAGGGAAGTATCTAGTTTTTCTAACAGGATAGGAATTGCCATACTAGATTAGACCACTGCTCCATCTAGTCTAGTATCCTAACTGTGCCAGTGACCAGCGTCAGATGCTTAGAGAATGAAGGTACAAAAAAGCCCACAGTATATAGTTAGGAATAACCAGCCTATAAGGAATTTTTCATCCTACATTTTGCTGTTTGGGGGCTGGTTTATATTCTGAAGCATGGCATGAGCGTTTATATGGATTTTAAACAAAATCCTGTGTAATGTTATGATATATGTTCTCATTACTTTATACATATCTATTTGTTTTTGAATTGTATTAAGCTCTTGGCTTCCATAAGAAATATTGATTGAGTTCCTAAGGTTGATTACGTGTTGTGTAAAATATATTTCTCCATTTCAATTTCATTGCGTATCCCCTTGTATTAATATTGTATATATTATAATTATAATTATAAGAAAAATTAGGGAGGCGTGCTTACATGTGATCATTAAAAGTGGGAAATAGAGGAATTTAAAATTCTACTTGAAGTGCAAATCACAGCATAGTCTTAACTCTGGCATCAGTAGGATGATTCAGCATGAGCTGTTCCTTAAAGGACAAGACTATTCATGTTTCCTACTTATCAAATTAGTCAAAATCTGGCAGAGAGACATTCTCCTGCATTTCTCAAGAATAAGACATCCTGACTGATTATATTTCTAATTTTTGTATTTACACTGTCAAAAATGTAGCCTTTTTTCCCCCTAATTCAGTGGGCATTTATATCTGCTTCTTGTTCTTTCTATGCATGTGAATATTTTTCCGTTTATATAAATATGTACATATAGGCAATGATAATCTCACTCTTTGGAGAACAACTCCATTACAGCATTGCTGTGCACATTTTGATACATCAGTCTGGTTCTAGGCCCCAGAGGATCTAGCCCTGAGTGAGTTGTCAAAGACACACACATTTTGAACAACAATGTATTGCTTTACCATAGCTGTCAGAAAATAAATGGGAAAAATACCCTAGGCACAATTTAACACTAGAAGATCAACCCAACATTTCCTAACACAGACCCTAGAAGGAGTTTAGTACAGGGGTATAAAGGTAACTGTATCATGTATTCTGTGAAAAAATATCCCTATGTTACAAAAGGAAAAAAACTGAGATGTATATGTTAATCTATTCCATGCCACAAAGAGAGAGAGAGGATGAATTAAATCTAAGGAAGATTGTGAAGATGTGTGACAATTTCACACTATCGATTGCATAGGATGGGTACAGTTCTTTTAAACATTCATGGTGAGTGTGAATTTGAATTTTATTTTAGTGAGTTCAAATGAATCCTAACATTTTTCAGCATTCTGATTTAAAAGAGGGTAATTGTCTGAACAGGAATGGAAAGATTTTTTTTCACTTATCCATCAAAGCCTGGTACAAAAATTATTCAAAGAGTGGTAAATCCATTTCAGACAAATATATTATAAGTTACTGTATTTTATTCACTGAAGTCAGTGGGCCATTCTTCAGTCATTGGCTGCATCACTTATGATATTCTTCTGCTAATGGAGTTATTAATTCAATTTTCCTCTAATGCTTAAAGCAGCATAACTAGGGATCATATCCAGTGTATCATATTCAAGAACAACATACTACCTTCTTGTGTTTGGAAAGTAAGTTTAAAAATCAAGCCAAAGAGTCAGTTATGCTTGTAATATCAAATCTTTTATAATATGCTAAGTTCAAACACATGGTTCAGCTTTTAAATTAGTGTTTTACTTTGAAATTGGAAAGTAATTTACTTTCATCTGCCATAAGTCACCCCACCAATGAAAAGTTCTGCAGCCAGTAACTGCCTGCAGCATGAATCATCAAGACAGAAGAAAATGAAAAGGGGCCATGAGATACATTAAGTAACAACGTATTACGCAACTGCTTTTACTGATGGATCAATGGAAAAAAACCAACATTCAAAATAATGACCATATCTTCCTTTGGCCTTTGTTGTTCTTCATGCACATCACAGGCTTGTCTGCTTCCACTTCAATAAGAGATGCAACAGCACAGGAGCCAAGTATCAGGAGGTAGCAGCTCAAAGTGAAAGCACATGAGGAAAAACAGGCTAAGTTGATCAGCGTACATGGTAGGTCTTAAAAGGAGAATGTCTGGGAGAACAAAGTATTGAGCAGGAAATTCAAGGTTTTTTGCAATTACGAAACATCATAATATTCTAAGAAATATATATGCAAAATTCTGTGGTTGTGCTTCAATCAGGAATGATGCAAATGATTAAAATTCCAAGCAGCACAACGATGTGAGCAGTGGTTGCTACGAAGACAAAGAATGCCTCAACTACTCTGTAGGCTGGAAGAGCTATAGAAACCTATTTTACTATTAACCAAAATAGGCTCAACTCCAAGCTCCTCCCCGCACACCACCAGAGCTCTATAAAGGGCTTAAGAGCTAACATATCTTTCCTGCTGGGGATTCCTCTTGCACTGGGGATGTAGAGTCAACACAGTTGGTTCCTACACTGTCCCTTTCACGAGTTGCCAGGGCGGAAGGGGAACATAGAGATTCCTGAGGAGGAAGCACAGGTGGCGATTTTACAGTGTGCCCAGGAGTGTTTGCTCTCAGATCTCTGCCCCCACTCCACCCATGTTCTGTTCAATATCTTCATAAATGATTTAGATATTGGCATAGAATGTACACTTATAAAGTTTGCAGATGATACCAACCTGCGAGGGGTTGCAAGTGCTTTGGAGCATAGAATTAAAATTCAAAATGATCTGGACAAACTAGAGAAGTGATCTGACAAATAGGATGAAACTCGATTAGGACAAAGGCAAAGTACTCCACATAGGAAGGAACAATCAGTTGCACACACAAAATGGGAAATGACTGCCTGGGAAGGAGTTCTGTGGAAAGGGATCTGGAGGATTAAAGTGGATTACAAGCTAAATAGGAGTCAGATTAGAGGGAAGTTATTGCTGAAGATTCTCAAGGATTTGTGTCTTGAGACCAATTTTATTCAATATTTTTACTAATGACCTTGGTACAAAACATAGGAGTATGCTGACAATATAAAGTTGGGTACCATCAGTAAAGAGGAGGATAAGAATGTTATACAGGACCTCTTTACTTTCCCCTCAGAGGCCATAAACAGCAGAACTGATCAGTTATTGCATACCATACAGCTTTTTAAGGCCAGCATATTTATTCTTAAAGTGAACGCATTACAGAGAACATTAAAACAATAAAATAATCCATTTACCCAGGTGCTAATAAGTAAGCTATGTTTTAGTCACAGGTATGTACCGGTCATGGGCAATAAAATTTCACAGAGGTACTATATATCCCTGACTAAATCTTGGGGAGGTGGGTGGCCTGGGGGACCCCTGCTGGTGCCAGGGACCCCCACTAGTGCTTAGTGGGAGAAAGGGGTTGGCGGGGCTGGCAGGCTCCCTACATGGCTCTGTGCTTCCCTGGAAGCAGCTACATCCTTCAGCTCGTAGGTGGAGGTGTGGCCATACAACTCTGTGCACTGCCTTCTCCCTGAGCACCAGCTCCACAGCTTTCATTGGCCAGGAGCCATTGCAATGAGAGTTTGAGGGTGGGGGTGCCTGCAGGCAGAGGCAGCCTGAAGAACTGCCTGACCATACCTCCACCTAGGAGCTGAGGGATGTTGCCGCTTCTGGGAACATCTGCTCCCCCTCCCCCAAACTCCTGCTGCTGCTGAGTGGGGGATGAGGCCAATGGCCTGAGACTGCCCCAGCCCAGGGGCTGCCCGAGCTGCTCAGGTGGCCATCATGTCAGCCAAATCAGCCAATACAGAAGTCATGGAAAGTCATGTAATCTGTGACCTCCATGACAACCTCGCAGCTTTACTAATAAGCTTACCAGAGATCACTCTGACTTCTCCCCTATTCCCCACAGTATTTTCTACGCACCCACATAACTAGAAGTTCATTCTTGTCTGGCAAGTTGCTTGAGAGAATGTTTAGAAACTCTCAACCCTTCCCAGGCTTTGCATTAGACAGGTCCTCCCTCTAGAGATATTGCAAACATTTGCATTTTAAATACAATGAATTCCTAAGATACTATGACTTAATTCAATACAGTTTGCCCAGGAAATTGTCCATCTGTGTCACATTTTGTTTGACTAAAGAAATGTAAGCAGAAAAATTGCAAAGTGATAATATTTATGTACAATGCAATGGAACACCCAACTCTCAGATCTAATTAGTCCTTTCCATTCAAAGGCCTGTGGATCACCACTAACACATACAATTGGAAATCCCTTCTCCCCTCAAAATAATATTAATAAATAATAATAATAATAATAATAATAATAAAAAGGTTTCCAGGATATTTACTGGACTGAAAATTAAAGATGTATCGTGATGACACATTAAATGTCACAAGAACAAGACAGTTTTAAAATATTGTAAGTATTATATTGTCAGATAAATTGTAAACTCATATATACACCAGATAATTAAGGAAACGTGCTGTAACAGACCACACAGTATTTGGAAAACCAACATTGCTCTATATATTTAACATTCAGGTGATAGGTTTTTTTGATTTTTCAGCTGCAGGGTAATTGCCAAAAACTATTCATGATTAACACAAGGACATTAGTACCTCGACATTACACCAGATACAGGTTTGGCCCATGTTTTCCAATTTGCTTGGTTTCATCTGTTCAGATCACAAGTTTGCCACCACTGGTGTCATAATGCATATGTAACCTTTTGAGAAAAAGCATGTCAACAAACAGCAGTTTTACAGTCTAGAACATCTGAAGCAAGTTTAAATACACATACACACACTTTATCTATATCTATCTATCTATCTATCAGACTGATCACCTGAGACAGCTAAATAGTTAGAGACATGAAAGCTGTGATGGATTTACACATTCATGCATATAGAAGCTTTCATAGGTGTCTCTCAAAGGATACCCATTTACATTTGAAAATTCTGTTACTGAGTTTTACAGGAGAATCAAAGGGAATAGAAAGGTAACAGTTCATGTGTGGAAGGGCTTAAAATTTCCTCATAAAGACTGGGTGTTTACGTTTCTTTTTTAGTAAAGGACGGGTAGCTTGTTATCACATCAGTCAGCTCTAGTCCATCAATCAGCAAAAGCAGCTCTGATAATACTCTCCTCTGACTGACAGAAAAATAAGATATTTCAAATGGAAAAAAAGAGCCTTTTCCAATATCTGTTTCTTTTCTTCCACCCACAGATGTACAGGAGCTCCAAATGATTAGAGAACAGGAGCTCCAAATGATCTACAGCAAAATCACAATTACAAGACAGGTTTAGACAAAGTAGTCATGGTGGTGTTTAATCCCCAGCTGATGTATAAGGATATTAACAGTACCCGGAAAGTTGTCTTGAGTAATGCATTTACACTGTAAAACAGTGTAATTGAATACATTTTCCTCCTCATTTATACTGCATTCAGGATTATTTTAATATATGGGATTTTAAACATCTTTCACAATAGCAATTATCTAGTTTAATAAGGAATGTTTGATATAAAGTACATTAAAGTAAAAATAAAAGACTTACTAGTCCTACAAAAGCAAAATACATGCACAATAAAGATAGAAATATCCCCCTTATCTTGCTGGGTTGTATGCCATTATCAGGACATCTAACACTTATTTGCATATTTCTGATATTTATAATTTGTAAGAATAACTGAACACAGAAAAAACTAGAACTGAGACATTTTTCTAAATTTTCTAGCCCTCCACCTAAAAGAAGGTTTCACATCTGAACATGTGGTACCTAAACTCATCCTGGAGAAGATTTTAATGTAGTGAATTTCCAAATTAAGTTTCTGAAAAGTGATGTTGAAACCCTAACAGATCTTTGTTCATGGATGTGGTATCCAGCTAATACATGATTGTGACACTTTGCTGTCTTTACTTCTTGAACAGTTGAATTAACACATAAAACACATTTGAGAAAAATATTTTAGTCTCTTTTTAAAATATATGAAAAACTACTATCAACTTCTTTTTTAGGTACAGATACAAAGTACCCTTGGGAGGATGTTTCAATGTATTTTGTGTGGTACATATACCTGTGAGTCATCCTACTAGTACTTTGTTCTTTTACAAACCCATCTTATTTTTTTAGTTTCACCCTCCACTGTTACTGTTGTATCGAAAAATCAACAAAAACAGTCGAAACTCACAGCTAATAGCTGTACAAGAAAAACAAGAATATTGACATGAAACTGATACAAAGTGCTGTCATAGGCACAAAGTGAACAGTAGATAAACTTTGTTCTCTTATCTCCTGCAGTTATAGTAATCTTAGGTGTTGTAACAATAGCTATTGAAACATTTTCAGGCAGAAAAATGGTATTTAAATTGAAGGTGTCATTTTAACCTGCTATTATAAGAACCAGACAGCAGGAACAATTGTTACTTTGTGGCATGTGGATCATCTGCTGGGAAACCAGCTCTGTCAGCAAAAGGATGGAAGCCAGAGTTATAAATAATAGCATGCTGTGTCTTTAGTGCCAAAAGTACTCTCTAGCAGAAAAGAGTAGTTACACTGAGATGAGACGCTGTATTGCAAACAAGGATATTCAGTATTTCTAGTAGTGCAGTGGCCATAGGGTAAAATTCACCCTTGTGCCAAGAGCCAGCACAAGGCCTATAAATGTGATTTAAGCCATCAAAAGGTGTTAATAAAGCTGCCATCATGAAAAAAAAATCCTTTCGGGGCTTCTATATCTTTGCTTAAATAAGGTAAATGTATTTCTTTTTCATTATAAAGTTGTGCATCTATCAAGATACAGATGTCATTCAAAAATATTTCATAGGTCATAGGGCCGAGTCCTGTTCCAATTTAAGAGAAGAGCAGAACTAAGTCGTCAGAAATAGGTGACCCATGGAGAAAAGTCTTAGAAAGATTTCAGGATGCCTGCTGGATCACAGGCTCAGAGGATTGCCTCAGCATCCATGACTTCATCATTTTTATTCAGCAGTTTTCTGGACTCCACCATCTATATAGTGAATCTACACATGCTTGCATATTTTAATGTAGGTGGCCACATTTAAAGGAATCTGCTAAAGCATAAGTTTATATACAGTTCAATCTTGATTATGTGACTAATGGGCACATGAAAGTCAGTTAAACTAGGAGTTAGATTTTTTAAAAAAAGAAAAGGGTAAAAAAACCACTAGAAGCTAGGAAAAGCTCAGTTTTAATGCTCCACAGGTAAAAGGTTCTCTGGAGTCTATCAACCATAAAAGTACAAAGAGTTTCTATCTTACAGAAGGGCTTCAGATAATAAATTTAAGCTCACTAAGATAAGTGCTCAAATACCACAGCATTACGCAAGGTACAAAAGCATAGAGAAGTTGGATATTGTGATGTTTAGATTAGAGAGAGAGAGAGAGTTTCAATTAACTTGATTTGGGTAACAGGGGTCCAGCATATACTTGTTACCTGCTTAATATAAGCCCAGACCTCAATACCCTGATCTGCCTTGCTGTCCTATTTGAAAGACAGAACTGAAGCGTCTCTTATTCCAATTAATCCATATTTCTGGGCCCCAAACTTCTACAATGCTTTCTCCAGAATTATCAATCATGAAATGCTCCATTTTCATTTTACCTCGGATGTAAATTTATTAGTCAATTACATGGCAGTTTTCAATGTTTTTCTTCATCAATAAAATACCAAAGTAAGTTTCTAAGGAGATAACTAAGCTAAATCTATGTTTATAGCAACTGCAATAGAGAGAAACACCTAAATAAGCTTTATTCATAAAGTTAGTCTGCAAGCCTCTCTGTTGTCCAGTACAAACTACCAAGGAAAATGACAATTATCTAGTCACATGGCATGTTCATATTTTTAGAAGTTTCTTCTTTTTAGAGCTATTACATTCCCAGGGGTATTTCACATTTTATATATAGGGAATCACTCTCAAACAAGTAGATTCTTCCAGAATCAAAAAGTCTTAACGTGAATACTATGGTTGTACAATGATTGGAACAATCACAGTATACATGTTGAACTGGTATGCAGAATGTACCTATTATAATGCCAACTACACAAGGTACATGGCAATATTCTGTTATTTCAAAGGGAATATTAATAGATGAGGACCAACAGAGTTACAAAGAAGTTTCTCAAAATTATTAGCCATGAAGATGTATCTATAACATTCTTACATATATATTTCCCATATATACTGCTAGTGGGGCAATAGACAGAGCATCATTTCAATGATTATTATTTCCTACTAAACAGTAGGAGTGGACAATCTTTCCCTCATCCCCAATTCTTCCAGAATCAGCTTAATTAAAAGGTATCTGTAACTAATACAATATGAGGCATTTTTTGATTTAGTAGAAGTGTGTTCCCATGGGGACTGATATGGGACTCAATATCAGAGGGTTGAAAATACACCGTACAACGATCTTTATCTGTGATATTTTGATTGCATCTGTACTTTGAAGACATGATGATACATACGTCTGTACTCAATTGTATAAACAGTGTTTCTATACACTCTACAAAATGCTGATCCTATTTGTACTTGATACTTGTCTCTAAAAAAATACAATCACAAAGGTTGTTCTTGCAAGATATTCATCTCAATTTTTCCTACCCAGGAGGTTCAGATAAACATACAATGTTTGGGGTGCTTACTTGGCTTAATGGCCAAACTTTTGAAGAGTCAGCTTTCATCCAGCGCAATTACAAACCTAATGCAACTTTTCATCTACAGTCTAGATGGTAATGAAAACATTTTTCCAGTCTCCTAACTTGCTTCTACCCTCCCTCCACAATGATGAGCCTATAACTAAGTCATAACTATACTGACAAAACAAGCTACCATGGAAATCAAATATTTACAATCAAATATCCATAGGTCTGTTTCGTTAGATGCTTTCCTATGTTCAGTCAGAGCAGAGTACAGGGCATAGAATGAATATTTTAGGAAACAATAGAGCAAGGAAGACTCACTGGACAAGTTCCACAAGGTGTTCTAGCCATCCATTAAACTCCTAACAAGATACATAAATACTTCAAGTATGTGCATCTTTCTTTCTAGAAAGTGCCACCCTAGATTTACTGGTGATGGCCCATAAAACTGTTCAAATATATTCCCTGTCTGGAAGAAAGTTTTCTATGTAAATGTGTATATTGGCTTAAATTGACTTCTGCAAACTCCTTTGATACCAGAGGTATTGCACTTTTATTACTAAGGCAGATGGTTCTGGGCCTACTATCCACTCATTTTTTAATACTCCGTCTACAAATTAACGTGCATAGGATTTAAAAAACTGTTTTAAATGAAGGCTTATTACACAATATAACCAGACAGAAGTATTGCAGTGTTGCAGAAAATTTCCTTTTTTAAACAAACTGTTAAATACATCTAGTAGAAGTTAGTCATTGCTTTGAGAATGTGATGGCTTCCATGGCATGTATAGCTATCTGCAGTGATCCAGTTCCCAAAGGTCTACAGCTCGACAACAAAGTTCAGAAAAAAAACAACCCAACATGAGTAACTAAACTTTTTATTTGAGGATTAAATACAGATCTCTGAAAAATATAAGAACGCTGAAAGCATTTTTCAATTTCTAAAGTCCAAAATACCAACTCTGCCTTCATCCTTGAGCACAAAGGATCTGTAAGAATTTACCAGCAAGCAATTTACTTACAAGAGATTCTAACTCTTGGCACCAAGCAGTTATCACAGATTAAGATATTGAAATACTGTGTCTTGTAAGCCACCTGTTGGTAAATGACTACCTTCTTCCATGGCGAAATAAAGTAGTTTTAATAAAACTCTGGAAGATGTTATGTTACATCATTATGCAAAATTGCATGTAGCAACTTAACTACAGCTCATTTATCACAGTGTAAATGTTATAAATGCTTTTATCGCTCCAGGGAGATTGTTTCCTTCATTTTTACAGGTAAGAAAGTCATTCAAATGCAAAGAATGTAGATTTAACTAGCTAAAAAAACAGGGATACCTTTTTACTCATTATCTATCACATCTCCAATTTTATTAGTCCAGTGAGATGAAAAGACACATAGCCCAGAGGCCACTGTTCAATATCCAACATACTTCAGCTGTCACTTCATCTGTTACAGGAAGACTACAAAATGCTGAGCCCCTACTGCTGTCTCCTATTTATAAAAATCAGACCAAGCAGTAAGATTACTGACCATTCACTGTGTAGCACACAAAAATGGACAGTGCTGCATACTGCAGATCATCAGTTAATTCTGTTCTTCTATATGTCAAGAGATGTGCTACACTACACTGTTCATCCTAAACATTATTCCTATTCTAACACTTGTGGATTATTGATGAGCTCAGATTTACTTAGACACGGTTACATCCTGACATCTGGGAAACTAACAAGAGATTAAAATTGAAGTGTGAGAACACACACATTTCATCTGACAGATGCTGCCCTCACCTTATAAAAGCCCATTTGCTGACTATGAAGTCTGCATCTGTTTTTTATTTAAGATCATAGGATAAAGATGGGGCCATGTTTGTAATTCCGAACGTGTGTATTTCTTGGTTAATTGCCAAGAAAGATGGCTTATTTTCACCATCTCTCAGCCCATGTCTGTCTCTCCATAGCCTCTTGGCTCCATGGACTGGCAAGTTCCCTGCAGGGGTGCTAACACAGGTAGGACTCCCAGGGCTGGACACAGAGAAAGGAGCTCACCAGAGCCAAAGTTCTGGCTTGGGCTCCAGGGCCTGGCAGGCTCCCTGCCCCAGCTGTAGACCCTGGAACAAATGAAGCCTGCCTGTGTTTTGACAAAGTTTTGCTGAATCTATAATAGAGTTGAAAACACATTTTGGTCTAGCAAATCAGCATTTTCTGACAAAACTACATTTTGCTGGAAAAGTTCCAGTCAGCTCTACTCTTAGCATGTGTGGAGGATATCCCAGATGGAACTGTAAGGGAGGAGGATGAGACTTGGGATTTGAGTAGCTCCAGGTAGTGTGTTAAAGAGGAATCTGCATTAGCTAGCCTGTTTGGCATTAAAACATCAAAATTTCTCAGTCCAAAGTTAAGTAAGGTCCAGTCCTGCCAAGAGCCCAGTACCCTGATCTACCACTGCCCTCACTAGGAGAAGTGAAAGAAGCCATAAAAAAGGGGGAAACACATGAAAGAAAGGGATAATTGATGGTTTGAACAGATTTTCATACTTCATTGGCAATTCCGAAAAAAAAACAAACCAGGAAATAAGTTTGGTTTCAGGTTGAAGGAAACATTTCAACAAAATCAAAAATGTTTTGTTTCAATTTTTACCATTTGAAACTTTTTTAAAAAAGTGAAGAATTTTGAAACAGTTGTTTCAAACCAGAAAAATTTAAAAATAGGGTTTAATTCTGACACATTCCAAACAAAACACTGATTGCTTGGCTTGGGTGGGTTTTTTTTGTGAACCAATATAATTTGTTGAAATGGACATAAGTTTGTGAAACATGGCCCCCCATCATTTATTCTATGATCTTAAATAAAGAGCAGCAGAAAGCAGTCACTAAATCTGTATTTTTCACTGAAAACAGTTTCGCCAAAATATTTTGCTTAGTTTTAGTAATGCATATAAATGGGAAATTGTTCAAAATGAAAAGCAAAGTAAGAGGAGACATGGAGAAATCTATGGCAGCAGTTGAAGCTGTTCCACTTTGTATAAATAATAGTCGATTGCACAGAGACTTGAATCCCACACAAGTGCCTGAGCCACCAGGCTACAAAGTCACTCTCATTGGCCCATAATTATTAACCAATGGCTAGTGGAACAGCCTCAATAGGAGAGATTGGAAGAGACCTACTTTAGAATACCCTACATCCCCATGGTTAGGGCATACTCTTGCAAGAACCCAGTTCAGATCCCTGCTTGAAATCAGGCAGAGGGCAGAACTGAACCCAGGTCTCCCACATACTGAGCTAGAAGTTAGAGGATGCAGAGGCAGCATCTTCTGCTCCCTCATTTTATAAGAGAAGCTGTAACAGGGACCTGACTCTATTCAGTCCTCTTCTCTGCAGAAACACATGGACTCCATTGGGTGTGTTCTCACTGAAACTTTATTTCAACTCCCCATCACCAATATATCCACAGTCCTCATTCTCTTACTTATCTACAACGTTTACTGAGCTTTAGGCTGTCTCAGCAGGACCCAAGGGTAAAGAGAGGTCTCCTTCCTCTGAGGCCCCATATGACTAGCTCTGTTCCTCCATCTCTCCCACTGCACTCCCTTCCTATGTCTTCATCAGCCCTGATTTGATTGGGCCAACTGAATATTTATCCCACCCTGCTCAAATCAGATAACTACCCCATCCAACTTCTCCTGGATCCCTAATTTGCCCAAGAACAAAACTAAGACCCTTTGAAGTTTTTCAGCACACATGGGGAGACCCCAAAATAGTCAATAACTTAGTGTTCAGGGCTCTCACCTAGAGTGGGAGACTCAGATTTAAGTCTTTGCTTTGTCTCTTCAGACCAGGGACTTCAAACTAGATCTCCCACATCCTACGTAAGTGTGCGAACCAATCTGTCACTGACAGGACTCCTGCTCTCCCTCCACAGATATTCCAACTTCGCCCTGGAAAACCAAACCTTGTCTGACAAAGGCTGTGTCAAAACTGACATGTTCAAATGAAAAAAAAATGCATTTTCAACAAGTCAGCATTTGTTGATGAAAAATGTTTCATTGGAAAATTCCCAATCAGCTCCATTCAGGAACTCAAATATTTATCCCCTCCTCCCATAAGAATGGTTATTTCTCAAAGATGCTAGCAGAAAGCACTTTTCTTTCACCCTAAGCTACTCTCACAAGTGACTGTGATGCCCATTATCATCAAGCCCAGGATGCACTACTGTGGGCTGTCTATTTTGGTTTATTAAAATTTTAAATCTACTGCAAAAAAGAACACAGTGGCATAAGGAGTTTTATAGTAGCTAGCAAAGAGCACAGAATAATGTTAATTTGAGTAAAAGTTTCTGGCTTTGTAGAGGGAATATAAGGATACTGTACAGAGCTTTAAACGTTTTGAATCTCTCCTTTCTTTCTTCATCCAAATCAGTTTTCCACTGTTAAGAAACTAAAAGAAATTGAAAAGGCAAGTAAAAAATTTCTCTGACAGTGTTGTCAAAAATAAAAACTATTCAATTCAAGGAGGTGGCGGGGGGTGATTCTGCATGAATGGCTGCCATCAAGAAATCAATGTTCTTTATATTTGATAACTCTGTAATTCAACTCACTTTGCATTTGATGACACTTTAAATTAGAGTGCTCCGTATCTGTCAATCTGCACCTTACAGAAATGTTCCAGTGCGCATGCTAAAAATACAATTTTAAAATGATAAAGAATCTAGTGCATTGTTTCTATGTTACAGCAGTTCTTCCCTGTCTAAACCCAGCTTAAGTTGTCACAGTAGGAACACACCAGAACAGGTGCATCCTCAGGTGATGTACCAGCTCTTACATCACACTCCATCCTTGTATCCTACTGATCCCCGGTTCCAGTGAAGGCTGCTGTAATTTGCACCTGGGGACCAGCCCAGCATGAAACAACCTCATGAGCAGGTCAGCACAAAGAGACTTAAAGTCACCTTTTCCTCAGTCCCCTCCTCAGGTGCACCAGGACTGGGGATGAAACCAAATGATTAGTCTCTAGTGTAAGTCATTTAAGTTTTTTAAAAAATTACCTGAAGCATATATTGTAAAATGCCAAAATCCAGATGTATATATTTACTCTGTAGCAGAATCACTGCATCTGAGATGGATCAGAAAGGGGTATTTTTCTTCAGTTTTATCAGAGACTGAAAGTTAGGGGTTTAAAGTTCCTGAATACATGGGGTGCTGCTGAACACCCTCAAACCACATTGTAATTAAAGGGAGATGCACCACACATAGGATCAGGCTAATTAAGTCACTGAGAGTTGAAAGTACTTATCATTGCCCAGACCTTTAAAGTCATGTTAGTTTTAGTTACAGTGTCACTGCTTTTCCTCTTATAAAAATTTAAGATCTACAGTGAAATGCTAAGGTAATTACAGGCACACATACTTATGATTTAGGTGCTGAAAATGAGAGAGAAATAATAGTTTGTAATGTAATTTTATTTATATTATTTATTTTTAGTTATAGAAAACATCTCAAACATCAAAATATAGCAGTAGTAAACTTCAAAAAGATTAACTGTTGCTAGAATAAACAGAGCAAGCAAAAGATGTTCAAAGTAGCAAACCATACTATAAAGTTTTTTTTTCTATTAAGAAATGTCAGTGATAATAGAACACCAAGGGCAAACATGACATAACTGATGTACACACTATTTCTACTTAATGTGTAGGCTGGCAGTTTTTTTACTTACTCACTTTTAAAAAAAAAGTATGAGGGGAAAAAAAAATACATGGTACCTAATGTTGGTGAAGAACTTTCCATCTAAATGTATTTTTGATGGAAAATGCAGTTTCCCAAAGTAAAAATCTACTGTCAAAAAAAAGATTTTTCTATTGTTAGAATCTAAATGAAATATTTTGTTTTTGGTAGGGTCAGCTTGAATCAAAGTATTTTAATTTGTCAAGCCAATGTTTAGCTTCAGGTCATTTTAACATTAGTAGGTGCCTCATGTGCCATTCTTTTCTGTAGATCACACTTTCTGGCTGGATTACATCTCTTGGGATGTACTTCAGTCCCCTCTCTCACTAAACTGCTTCATGGTAGTCCCATAATTATGGGGCATCATGGGAGAGGATGTTTGTCCAAGGATGTCAGGGGAAAATGGGGTTACGAGTCATGACAATGTCTGCAATGCATCACGCAGCTGTAACTCCAGGGGATACAGTTTAACGTTTAATGGAGCCAGAAGATTTCAATTCAGTTCAATAATCAAAATAAAAACTTTTGACTTGGGAATGTTGAAATGCTTTATTTCAGTCAAATGAAAATATTTTGTCATTTCTGAACTGGAGAAAGATAGAAAGAAAATTTTAAAAACTTCCAAAAAAATATTCAATATTTTGATGTTTTGTCCCAATTTATGATGAAACAAAATATCAAGATTTCCCTTTGGCTGGAGGTTTTGATTTTCAACTAGCTCCAGTTAGACCTAAATATATGCCCTCCTATTGGGTTAAAAGTGTTTTCATATATTTTGGAAGATAGATGCCTACCCGTCCCATACCTGCTGAGGGCCCCTATAGCTTATCTACAGGGATGATCACAGAACCAGGCACTACCCTAAACTCAGAGTCCAAAAATGGTCTAATCACTCCCAGTGTCCCCAGTACTTCACACAAGCATGGTATGTAGTAGGCCAGGAAGGAATTATGCATCCAAACTTCACAAGAGATAATTAGGATGCGGAGATCAGACAACTGTTGCCCTTGCCATCATTTCAGTCTCTCAGAGACCTGCTTGCTGAGGGTGTGGGGAGCAGAGAAGACGACAAGCAAGTATTTCACAAAAGATCTACAGCCACAAGGGAGGAGAGGAGCAACCCTAGAGAGTCTACAGTAGTTAATTTGCTAAGGTTTAAGATTAGAATTGGTTTTCTTGTTCTCACCCATACATAGTTTCTCCCACTCACCAGTGCAGCTATTCCTCAATTTGCTATCAGGAAGGGAAAAGAAAAGGGTGAGAATCCAGTGCCTAGGATTCCCAAGCTAGCTGTAGTTGTATAAGGGTGATTGTCCCGCCTGTCTCCTATCTATTGAAGATAATCCTCAACAGATGAAGGTTTCCTCTAAAGATAAGTGTGAAGGATCCCATTATCCCTACCATTTATTCTCTTATGTCACTTTGTTAGAGGAAAAGGATAGTACAGTACCAATGGTACAAAAAAGGTGAGAGGCTATTTAGCAACTTCTCTGAGCCAGAAGATGCTGTATGGCTGAGCCAGATGCTGTAACCTAGTAATATATTCATATTCTGCAGACTTTTATCCTAATTACGTTTTTGTTAAGAAGAAACTGTTACTCTTTACCAGACAACTATTGACAGCACACAGAATCTAGAAGCAAATTACCTGTCCAGCTCTAATTCCCGGTACCCCAAAGTGTTCTCTTCTCAAAGATGATTTTTTTTTTTGGCATCTTGATGAAGCTGCTACAACATTCTCTCCTCTAAAATTCTGGTTGCTTTCGACTGTGATATTTTCAGAGATAAAAACATCCATCTAAAAATAAAAAATGAATGGTTGAAGCTCATTGACAAGAATTTTTGAAGAAAGAAAAAGTGGGTCTGAACTATTGTAAGGTTAAATCTATTTATCTTCTCCCTTCAATTCATTTTAAGATTAGATGTCATGGAGGCAGGGTCACCACACATTTATTCTTTCATGTATATAAAGGCTGAACTTCAGAATGAAGTGATTTCAAGTGGAAGCAGACAGACAGCAATAAATAAATAAATGTTCCATTGATTTTTTGACTCTCTAGGTTATGTCAGATGTATAAAAATGATAAGTAAATGCTTTACCAAAGAATGAGAAATTTAAAAAATGGAGTCTGGACTGTCAGATGTGTAAAATTCCAACAAATGCCTTATGCCAAAGTAGTTTCTTGTTTTGGATCAATATTACAGAAGCAAAAAGCCAAATTCAGAAGCAATGTAAATGGAGGTGTAACTGACTCATTGGTACAACAGTGTAAATGGGCTATATCCTGATCTTGTTCATACTAGGGTGGACTCTTATCCACACAATGTCCCCCCAAATTTAATAAGCCTGGGGAAACATTTACTGCCAGTTTTTTTTTAAAACTAGACTTAGTATGCAATTGAGTGTATAAGATCTGTGAACAATGACATTCCTGTTGTGTATGGATTTTTAACAAATGCAAACAGAAAAAATGAGAGAGAGAGAGAGAGAGTGTGTGAGATAAAATATGAGTATTTACACATATAGTTAAAGACTCGCTGACAATCTCACTGACTATCTGTGCAAATTACTTGAGGCATGCAGTTTGTGAAGTGAATCCTGTCAAACTTTCCAGCTGAACATAAAAGAATATTTGGTAACAAGCATTTTAGTTTTGTTGTTCTTGGCTTCAACTTCTGACCAAATGATTTGGAAATACAGATTGATGAGCTTGGTAGGCATATTTGAAAACTGACAGCTGAAAGCAAGCATTAAACAGGCTAAGTATATCCAAAGGAACCATTACCTCCAAAGAACAGTGCACAAAATGTACTGGGAATCTTTTGTCACTCATCTTGATCATTTAAAGGCTCAATTAATTCCTATAATGATTATAGAAAAGAGGACTTTGAAAAATGCCAGTGATAGCTAAATACTGGTTTCCTGAATGACTGAAAAATGTGCACTAGACTTATAATTATGCATCATAACTCATACTGGAAAGAGTAAAGTGTTACTTGAACATCAAGGAAGTTCTTCCCTTTATTAGAGCTGATGAGAAGTTTGCAATGAGTTCATTTATTTAACCAATTTTATATTTTTCTATTCACAATTTGGTTTGAACAGCGCATGATTTTCCCCCAGATTATTGGTTATTTAGAATAGCTTTCAATATAGCTTCTATACATCATTGTAGTTACTGAGCAGTACATTGCAAATACCAAGTGAAAATATGAGATGTTTTAATTTGATTCAGATTATGGGATAGGTCTCCATAACCTCACTGGATAATCATACCTCTTAGGAGGCTTCAGTGAATTTTTCAGAGGATGGGGGTTATGTGGGAACACTACTTTGTATACATTACAAGCCACGGCAGTACTGCATTGCACAATCTGGGATCTGAGACTTAGGGAAGTCAAAACAGGAAGCTGCAAAATAGTTAAAAGGAATTAAAGTCATGAATTCAAATTTCAAAATAAAGAGCTCAGGACTGAAAACCTCTACAACATTGTTCACATATGCTGAGAAATGTGTACACAAGAGATTTGGGACAAATAAGGAAAATTTTGGGTTCAGACCATCACCAAAAGTTATTGCCAATGGAGGTAAATGGGAGTTTTGAGTCAAGAAGCATGGTAGAATTTTTTTTGCCCACAAGAAGTACTTTTGACTTTGAGATATTTATCTGAAGGAAACAAAAATGAAGACCAAGAATTTCAGAAGCGACTAATGATTTGATACACCTCAGTTTTTGGGTGCTCAAATTGTGATTCCTAAAGGTCATGACCAAATGTACTGAGTTGTGAAAATCACACCCCTTTAATGTGTTCAAAGTTGGGCACATAAAAATGTTCAAGTAATGAAAATTAATCATTTTTGAAAATCTTGGCTTAAGTTATAAATGTACAGGACAGGCAAAAAGATGAGACATTGATGAGTTACACAGAGAAAATCTTAGCATCCTCTTCCAGGGAATTAGATTACTAAGGTATGTCTGTGAAAGACATTGTATGTGTATGCAGAAGACCAGAGGTTAACCACATTTAGAAAATTCCCCAAACAGAGGCTAAAGTGGACTAGGTCCAGTATAAAAGTTGTATATTATTGTAAAAGAATCCCCGCGTCTGGAAGCTACCTCAGTCAGCATCTCACTCAGAAAAAGCAGATTAAGTAATTCATAGTAGGATCTTGCTTTTAGGTCAACTGGCTTCACGCCCCATACATGTTTTTCTAATGGCCCCAAGGTGTCATTATCCCTGCCATCTATATACTAAACCAGAATCCACTTCTGGCTCCAAATCCTTTCACTCCACTGCTGTGTCTTTCTCGCAGGCACTGTTGTACTAGTAGGGCCCTATTTTCTTTTATAAGCCCGAGAGTAAGATTGAAGACTGAGTGCCAAAGTTCTCTTTTAAACCTTGTTATATTGCTAGCCTTCACAACCTCCTCAGGCAAGGAGTTCTATGGGTTGACTGTGTGCTAGTTCTTTGCTGCATGAGCTTAGTCCATTTTCATGCACTGAGATTTGGGGATTGCTAGGAATGCTTCATTCCCCAATCTGTGAGCTGGACTCATGTCCCTTCTAGTTAGTGAAAACCAGCTGGGATATTCTAGATCATTCATTGGTGGAGATTGGCTTTTTGAGAGACAAACACAATGTGCCCACTACCATTAAAGTTAGAATTTTCCCTACTTAATGAATAATTGCTTGATGTTGAGGATCTTGACGGGTACTGAACTGTATCAAAGCTCCTATTTTGCATAAAGGTTTTGGAGGTGTTCATGCATGTTGACTCTTCTAATATCTCTAGGCTTAAGATTTCATGGTTTCTGAACCATTGGTGTTTATATAAACAATGTAAATGGTGCAGTATCCTTAAAGTTCTTCCAGCAATAGGAGAGAATGAAGTTCTCTGGTTATGTTAACTGTCTGTAACACTGGTGATCATGAACATGTTAGGACTTCTGCATTCACTAGCAAAAGTAGACTGAACTTCTTGAATGGTTACACTATTTCCTATACTGGAAAAAAACCTTCTGTCACAAGTGCTCTGATGGGTTGGGGATGAGAGGCAGGGACGGTATCATGTTAGGAGATCTGATGAATCATGGGCCATGGTGTATTCAGGAGTAGGATAATATCCAGGTCTATGTCCAGCACATTAAGATCAGTTAGGGCAGTGGAAACAATAACCTTGGGACTTTGTAAATTCAGAGAGTGAATGAGGATTTCTTCAGATAATGCCAAAGTTGAGCACTAGCTGGTGAGATGGGGGCCACAAGCTGACAGAGCAAGTAAAAGTACTTTCTATATCCATAGATGACGAAGACTCAAAAAAGGCATTTTTCACCTATAGGAGAGTTCAGTTATGCACTATCATGGGGACTTCACAATCAATATCCAAACCTATATCACCTCAATACTTGATTACTAGAAGACACTGTAAAAAGGGCTAGCTAGTAGATCCACAGGTTAGTACAGAACACAGCTCCTCATTTACTGAGTAGCGTATTAAACTTTGTGTACATCGATACTCTGACAAGTCCACTGGTTTCCAGCAAGTTTCCTAGTGCTATTCAAAGTGTGGTCTTCACTTATAAAACCCTAAATATCTATAGTATCCTTTACCTGAGGAAGTGCCTCTCTTACTGGACCATACTACCACTATGATATCAACAGAGACACTTGAGCGGGAGTACCCTTCATACGAACAGGAGAACTGCCGGCATGACATTCTCCAGGAGGAATCCTCAGTTCTGCAATTTGCTTCCTTCCTTGGTTTTCTAGAACCCAGATTATTACCCTTCCAAACATGTTGTAAAACCAATCTTTTTCACGCATTTTAAGGCGAGGGATGGAAGAGGCAGTTCCCAGGTAGAGGAGCTAGAGATTCAGCTATGATGATATGATGCTATTGAGTAAGGGACTATAGTTGCTGGATATCTGTTGTTATTAATGTCTCCATTAATTGGAAGAATATGCAAATAAAAATTGGGTCAGAATACTTAAATGGCTTTTTAAAGCATATATTTAGTTTGTTTCTTATCTTTTGAGGCAACAGAGAAATAAAGCAGTAAATGAAAGAAAGTTAAGGATATAATTATACATATGTTTTAAATTCATAAATGCTAATTTATAATATGTTGTTTAAATGTAAATTACTAGAAACTGGGTGACCAGTGAATTAAAGATATACCAAGGAAACCTCTCTTTGTTTGGCATTATATTTACATGAAATGTAAAACTGCACAAAGGTTGTTTAAATATGGTTTTCACATGCTTTGAAGATATAAGCATTATGGATACACCAAGTATTATTAAAATATAATTCTACTATAAGTCAAGTGAACTGAAACCCACCCAAACTTTAAATAAATGAAAGCATTTAAATCAAGAGCTGAAAACACTGGTAATGGTGCAGAAATGCCTCAGAGTGTACAAACAGTAAAGGCCATTGCACAAGTGTCAGAAGAGAGCTAACCGTCCACAACAGGGGTCATGAACACAACTCCAAATGTTATCTGGAAATTCCAGTTAATAGAAATAGTACATACCCAATACATTAATGCAACCAACAGATATTGCTACCATAAGCTAAGTTCCCAGCCTGAAATATAAAGCAATATCAATTCATGTCATGCTTCATTCATATTCATTGACAGACAGTTTTAGAACGGACAAAACTGATTACATCTCAGGTTCTTCACTTTCATATTTTCCTTCCCATATGGACATATAAACTCAGAATCGTGTTAAGTCAGCGCAGAATAGAACATTTGTCCTGTACGATTTTATAGAAAACAGAGGATATAACATACCATAGTTAACTGGTAATCAACTATTTTAAATCTATGTTGAACAGAATCTCACCCTTAAAATGCTTTAGTCTTACTAACCTCTTTCTTATATCTATAAATAGGTCTATCAGTGAACATTGAAAAGCAATGCCATCACATCAGCAAGCTGTTTTGACTTGTTCATGCATGTATTTTTTTCCTGAAATTTTTTTTAACCAATTTCATTAAAGACTTGTGACCCACACACCCTTATACCCTGGTACAGAGGCAGTTAAATCAGTCGAAGATGTAATCACACCATTCACAGCTGGGAGTGTTCACGGATGCAGTTACTTCATGTGAAAGTAATGAAAAACCATTTCAATTCTGCATCCTGTCAATAAATCTTGCAGTAAATTCATTTTTAATATGTTGTGCTACCAGAAAGACAGCTGGCTGAAATCAAGGCGGGGGAAGGGAGAGAAAGATTTTTCCCCAAAAAACATGTCCCCTTTACCATTTTTAATAGAAATTTCAAAATTTGAAATATTTTTACCATGACTATAATTCTTCCAAAGACCAGGGATGGGGGTTATCATAAGAATTTAATATCTCTCCTATAGTTTCAATCATTTTTATCAAAAATCTGAATTTGAACTTCTAGTATTACATTTTCTGAAGTTTCCTAATCCTGCTTTTTTTAAACTGCCTGTCCTTAAAGTGTTACATTTCCCTGACCTATTAAAACCTTCATTATTAGTGAACTTTAAAGAGTACTGTTATTGATACAGCAATCTTTTCATGACTGTTAGAGTTTTAAAAAGTCTATCCAGTTTATGAAGCACACACTCCTTTTTTGGACCCATAATGAGAATTCTTAACTAACTCAGGTTTCTAGGCATTCCTCTCAATCTTTTGTAAATTGATTCCTTGGATTTCTTCCCCTACTGAATTCAGGTTTATAGGTCACAAATTTCTAGAATCGTCTGACCTCTCTCCTGAAGGAGGAATGGTACATTTGAGTCTCTCAATCCATTCTTCATTCTATTTTAAAAAAAATTAAATACACCAGCTCTTTTCCCCTTGGTCTCTATTTTTGATTCCTTCATAGTTCTATGTGAATCCCATCTGGCCCCTGAGAGTCAGGCATCTACCCTGTCATGATGTTGATTCCATTCAATATTTTTTTAATCATTTGTGTATGTTTGTGTTCACTGTCTGTTCATCATTGACTATTGTGCGCACTAAAAACTGATTTAATGTTTTTGTTGTACCATCAACCTTTTCTGTCCATAAATTATTCTTGCAGTCTCTTGGAGGCCCTACTAATATCTTCACTGACCCCGTGGCGTCTTGCATGTTCATATGTAATTTGTTTTGACAAGTTGTCAGACTGGAGATTAAACAGAGTATGCACATTCAGCAGCATCCTTGTATTACTTCTTATGGGGTAGTTTAGGAATTGACAAAAATCTCCCGTTTTAAGTATTGACCATGTTAAACTTTTCTTCATTAAAATCTTCTAATGTACAACCAAAACAATTTAATTGCATACAGCTGACAACAATTTGGCCCGTTTCAGAAATGTGGATGTTTACAGTAATGCAAGTTTATATCACTTTACACTAATTTAGTCTCCCTTTTGCTCAGCAGAACTAGTGTTCCCCAAATATGGATGTGATAAGAAGAAAATGTCACCAAAGTGGATACCCATGTTGATCAGCCAGACAATGTACCTTAAATAAGAAGTGGTGCACTTTTCTTCTTATGTCCTTTTAGTTTCCTTTCATGTGCCAATGGATTACAATTTGGGTAGTTAGATTCAAAGATTATTTATAATGAGTGGAATATAATTTACACATTGATAGGTGGGTACAAGTCTAAGTAACTGGCTACATCTAAATGGTTCTTAGGTAGATTAGAAAGGAGAATAAACTGACATTGAAAGGTCAAAAAGACAGGATTACATTATCTCCGACTCATTCTAGATTAGACTTAGATTTCCAGATTTCAGTTTAATGAAATTTAGTTGACATTTAAACTCAAAAAGGGAAGGTTAAGTTTATTATTCCCCTCCCTTTTAATAATTAAAGTTGCTCTACAGACTTCTGACTTTAGCTCTTCGGAACTGGTTTACTCCAACTTCACTATTTCAAGTTTTATCAATTTAAGATAGCAGTAGAGCATGGGAGAATTAAGTCTTTTATATTCAACTTGTATTTTCAAGAGAACACTTTTTGTAGAATCATTTCACCCAAAATTACAGAAATTCAATAAGCGTTACCTGTAGCCACCTGCCTTTTCTGGGACTTGTGTAATTTATAAATGCAAAATATACAAACAACAAGTGATGAAATACTTATGAGCATAGTTTAGCACCCTAAAGGGAATTTTAAAAAATGGATAAAGTCTCCAGAGGGATTATAGAGATGTTAGACTGACAATGAAAGTCTAGCTTGGCAGGAATATGGAGTAATCCTATTTTCACCTTTGATCTCACATTAAGAATGTAAAACTAGATTATCTTCTTAAAGCCACAAGAGGCATGGGGGAAAGGAACATCACTACATTGACAGAGATTTATTTTCATTGTTTTGGTGCATATAATTTTATTTATGTAACTGAGGTCTTCTAAACTTGGTTTATGAGCACTTAGTCACCATCTATGTTAACACTTCATCAAGTACTTCTACTAGGAGCTAACTACATAAAGCTATGATAGAAGGGATTTAAAAAAAAAAAAAAAAAAAAAAAAAAAAGTGAAAGGTAAGCCAAAAATATGCACACTTTGCATTGTGCCTCAAACTCAGTCTCAAAACCTGAGTTTCTTTCTTCCCAATCCCCTTCCTGCCTCTTATCTCCCTGACTCAAAGGTCTATAACTGGCATGTAATCTGTAATTATTCTTACTACTTATCTTCCTATATTCAAGTCTTGGTCACTAAATCCCATCTGTTCTTTTTAACATAAACAAAAAAAGTCTAGCCTTTCCTTCCTCTCTCTACTGGTAGAAGTATTTGTCCATGTAAGTCCACACTTGATATTCATTAATAGGTTATAATGGTTAGCACATGATTAATAGGTTTTAAATGTTTAATTGTTGCCTTCATGCCATCATGTAAAGATTTCAGAAGGTTTAGCAAGATGGGCAGACAACCATACTTCTTCAGAACAATATAAAGCCCACAGCAACTAACCACTTCAAAGACTTCTGTTAAGTCTATAAAAGAGACACACACAGTGGAGTATGTTTCTTTTCACTTTTCCTGCAGTTATCTTACACAGAAGACAATGTCTATGGTGGACCTTTCTAAAAAGAAACCACCCTGGCTCTCAGGATAGATTCTCTCAGTTAATGTCTGAAGTCTAGGTAAAAGACTACAGCATAACATTTTTCCTGCAATGTTCAGAAGAGATGCGCCTCTGTGGTTATTACAGTCACCCTGTCTCCTTTGTTTTTATAGAGTTGTATGAAAGAAACATCCCTAAAATATTGCAGAACAGTAGTCCTCTTACTTTTATCAGTGTTTATACATGGCAGTGCCTTCATCTGGACAGTCAGTCACTGTTTACACCTGGGAATGTATAACAGTTGCCTCCAGGAATAAAAAATATAAATAATGGCTCTTATTCAGGCAATAAGTCACTAAAATAGAACCAACATAGTTAATTTAAAAGTTATCCTAGCAACATGCAATGGAAAATGCAACGGATTAATATAGGTAGAGTTGTTAAACTGTACCAGGTCAGTAGGTAATATTGCTATAGCACAGCTATAGTCTGGAACTTTCAACAGCAACATAAACCTAACCCACATTATTCGCAGATCCAACCTATCCTTGAGCATGCACTCTCTCAAGTTTATAGTGCTGGGTCCTCTCTTATACTGGGCATGCAGGAATTCAGGCCAGTGCTAAGTGTGGCAAAGGCAGACCAAAGGAAAAAAAGGAATGAGGCAATTTTTTGTATTGGGACTAGCTTGGATCACACACAGTAGTAGCTGGCAATAACAGTTATAGCAGACAGCTATCATCCCTGATCACTGGTAATTATTATGGCAAGAATCTTCAGATTCTAGAGAAAAATAATAAAAAAAAAGATTTCCGTCTGTTCAAAAACATCTGGTGGTCTGGATTTGGCCCATGGTCTGCCTATTGACTACCCCTGGTGTAAGGTGTAAGAGGCAGATAAAACTCTCCACTCCAAGAAAAGAGCATGGGAATTTCAGACAATTTTGCACACCAAATAACCCCCAATGGAATCCTTATGAGAGAGGACGCGGCAAACATAAATTTCATCCATACAGGTCCCTTTATACCATCAGCTCAGGGGGTCATGGTTGAGCTTTTTGAAGTATTCTAATTGGGCCAATAAATAGAGCAGTCTTTGGTGGTTAATGTGTATCTTGCAACTCTAACCCTTGAGAAATCTGTATGCACCTTACAGCTTTACTCTTCTTGATAAAGCATCTTATATGGGATCTTTTCTTGAAATCCCTGCCCATTATTGAAGTGCAGAATACATATTCCTTCTCTCAACAACTTTATTTTAAATAGGAGTCTACAGACTTCTTAAGAGATACCATCATATCTGCACTGCAAATGAAGTACAGTAATTCAATTCCTGTCCTCTTTAAGTGATATGATCCTAGAATGTGTGCACTTTATTTCAGAAACTATTTGACAGCTTCAGTGATATCTGGCTAAAAAGTAAACTATTCACCATTTATTTGTTTTTCCTCTGATTCGTATTCCAGACTCAGTAATTTATTATTTTCTCCTCAGTACTTTACCCTACTTTTTGTTGCATTATCTGGGTTTCTAATATCGTCAAGCACACTTACTAAAGGAATAAGTCTATATCCGATGTGCTCTAATCCAAATCACACACTGTTATAAGTTACTTTCTTAATAGTTTTTATCTACAATGCCAACAAGATCGATCAGATTGAGACTGTATTGACTATCTTAATGATAGGGACAGGGAACAAAAAGTGTATTCTGTTGAGATATGCAACAACTAGGTATATTTTACTAATGTTTCCCCTGCCTCACAGGGAACAGTTACTGAAGCCTTTCCTCTGTCTGCCATTCTTGTATTTTTCATATTGTCAGGATCTGGGATCATGCTTTCACTTATAATAGCACAACACTTCATGGGCTCTATCAGAAACAAACTGTAACATCAAACCATAGATTACGCATTGCCTGCATAAATTATTTGGCAAATACTTACCATTTAATATATCCATAAAAGTCAGTATTGGCTTGTGAAGAGAAATAAAAGGCTAAATTCTCCTCATAGTTTATTTAAAGTGAACAATTCAAAGTTTCCTTGTAATAGTGCTCTCTGCCAACATTTAATAAGGAAATGGGCCTTCATAGAAACACCAGATCTGTCCTATAGAATTTGAGGAAGTTTGACTTCAGACCCCATTTTCTACTTGAACTTCATGATTATATCCTATTGTGAATCCAGCACTAATGTCCACTTGTATTGTAATAAACGCATCTAAGAGTTCATCTCCCTTATATTTAGTTTAAGAGTAAATATTAAATAACTGATTATGGCTGTTGCTATTGGTCTCTAAGTCTCTAAAGTATCTGTGTCTATCCAATTTATGGATAACTTGGATTAGGTCCCATTAGATTCAAGATGGTATTTAGAGTCTCATTCTGCAGAAACTATGTTAAGAGACAGTCTCACTTGATGCTAAACAAAAACAAGAAAACATATCACCAATTATGTCCCCTGTCAATTTCAAGCTACTGATCATGAAAATGACAGTGAACATCAGAGAGAGTGGCAGCACAGTGAAACTGATGAGAGATAAAACAGTCTGCTGTGATGACACTTTCTCCCCTATGTCCAGACTTTCATGAAAATAAAAGATGGCTTCTAAATGTACTTTTATTTCCATCCTTTTGTTTTTTTATTTAAAGGCACATTAAGGAGAGATAAGCAGTATCATCCTTCTGTAATGAAATTTCAACTGAAACACACAGATTGTGGCAGGATTGATTTTATGTGGAAATCTGATGTTCCTCTAAAGTCTGTTTTGTTTTTTCATTAATTCCTCTCTTGGTACTACAATAATAAAGCCGGATTCATTTTGTAGAGCTGTCCCCTAGGCCTTTGGTTTTTAGGGTGTTCACCCAGCTCTACATGGGTACATATTGCTTCCATCTGCCTGTTCTCTTACATTCATTGTGTTTTGTTTGTGTTTAAATTGTAAATCATGATTGTGTATGTTTTGTCTAGTATATTTTAGGCACTGTATAGATAATATACATTACAAAAAAAAGTGAAGACTTTTAATTGGCTGAAAGAAACTTACTTCATGAAAGTCAGAAGGTGCACAGCTGCAAGTAACTCCAGTCTGCCCAGTATTCTGTAATTCCAGTCAGAGATGGAACTTGAGTGAGAAATCAGGGTTTACTCTCCAAACTCTCATAACTTCTTAACAGTATTTCAAGCCCTTCAGGTAAAGTTAAATTCTTCTGCTCTCTCCCCCTCTGGGATAGAGAAAAAAAGTGAAGCCTTTTAATTGGCTGAAAGAGAGCTTAAACCCCCATCCTTTTCTGAACTACATAGAAAATAAAGCCTTTAAATGTATAGCATACCCAATCATTAGACCCCTTTCCCTTTCAGGATGAAGAGGGTGCAAAGCTTTCAAACAGTCTCAATACAAGCCACCTTTACATTGAAGTTAGTAATGTTACCTCTGTAAGGAGCAAATCTCCAAATCAGATACAGGCTGCTCAGCAGCTTCCACTCCCTACTGTTATCTTGCATTTCCTCTCCTGTGCTTTAAACTGGCTTAATCTAGGTTAATGGGCTTCAGCTGTTTGATGGTCCCACTAGATAGTCTTGGCCCTCCCCTGACCTGAAGCCCCAAATTTTCTAACCTTATCATTCTCTTGCTCCTCCATGGATCTGCTATCACAGTGTTACAATATTGTATATTATATTGTGGCAGGATGGCCTTCATGATGTTGAGATCCCTCATGGCCTCAGGGTTGCCCTTCAAGCAGCCCATTGCCTTGATTTCCCTCTTCCAGAGTCCCTGATAACTCCACAAAAACTTTCTAAATATAAATAGCCCTAATGAGGTTAAACTGTTACTTAAAAACATAAAGAGAGTCCCACAACCAAAATCCAGAATTCCCCAGCACAGTCCAGTCTTTCAAGTCCCAACAGTCCATCAACACCAAGTACAGATCCAGTGTCTCTCACTACCACTCACCCTAGACCCTCTAGAGGGATGCTTCTCTGACCAGTTTCATTCTCAAGTCTGAGTCTAGCACTCACCTGGAGATAGCAGCAGCTCACCCAACCCTCCTTCGCTAGCCTCCAACCTCATCTCTTCATCTCAGACCTCTCCCTCTACTTTTCCTCTTTAGCAGTGGATCTATGACTTAAGAATATTTGTAGGTGACTCCAGTTTGAAGAAAAACAACCTCAAGCTAGACAAATGCTTCTGAGTATCCTCTTCTAGCTAGGTGTGGTAGAACCTGGGGGGAGGGGAGCCATCGGGGCTAGTGTCCCCACAATGGACATACTGTGGTGGGCTGATCTATATTTCCACCATGCCAATAATTCTTAGGCTAATTGTTTCATGTGCTCAGGCCAGGTGGATCTCCATGGCTACTGGCTGTGGTGGTGGGAGGGAGGGAGAAGAGACAAGGAAGGAACCAAAGGGGCTGAAGTGATCATCACACTATCCTAAATCTTGCTGGTGAGGAGGCACGAACCAGGGCAATCAGGTCATGTCTCAATGGCTCCCTTCATGCCCCATGCAGAGCACTCACCTGTTTCCCCCATTTATGCCTGACACCCAGACTGTCACCCACTCCTCGTGCAGAGCACCCACCCAGACTCCACTGCCTCCTCCTGCCACCCTAAACTCCCACCTCTGTCTCTGACTGCACAGAGCCCATTCTGACTTCCCAACAACTTGAATTCTTCCCTCTCCCCAGACTTAGTACAGTCTTCAGTGTGTTTAGGTTTCACTATGCACCATTATCCCCACCCTTGACAGTGCACTTCCACAGCCTCTGCTGCTAGCAAACTGAAGCTCATTGTGTATTTATTAATGAAAAGACATGAGTCTAAGGATTTCTTCCTCCTTTTTAACTTGTTCCATTTTCACTTTGAGTTACTCTCCAGTAACTATGTCAGATATGAAGCAGTTAGCAAATAAGTTATATGAAGCACAGAAACAGGCAGTAATTCTCATTTATTTTGCAGGGCAGCTTCATTGATCACTATTGTAATGGATGAGAATGTATTGATACATGAAAACTTCTCTCAAATAGGGTAAGAAGGAAGATATTTTATTCTAAGTTCTTTTGTCAACAAAAGTCAACTTTTTAAATATATTTTCCACAAAGAGTACATATCCTCACATAATCCTCTCAGAAAACCAATTGTGCCTAGACTAAGATCCTTTTCCATGTTTGTTTGCATCCTGAAATAATCACCCAGGAACTTCTTTTGTGCACGATAGGGAATATACTAGAGATACAGTGCACAAATACTGCACTTGCTATGTGCATAAATACAATGAAAAATAGTCAGAATTCATGTAAGCCACCAAACTCCCAGGAGTTGAATTTATTATTCTTTATATTTCAGTAGCACCTTGGAACCCCAGTCATAGACTAGGACCCTATTGTGCTAGGCACTGTACAAAGAACAAAAAGAAAGCTTACAATCTAACTGTAACAAAAAAATCAAAGTGTTTTGGAATGAGGGGGCCCTCCAAGATTGTAACCCCATCTCACGCTATACCTCCACCATTCTTCAGGGATGTAGCCACTAAAAGGCCCATGTCCCTCAGAAACAGCAAACAACAAGATGAATTGGGGTAAGAAGCCATAGGAACCAGGTGTCATGATAACATTTCATTACATGATCTCAGTTTGGAACTCTTTACCCTAACTCTGGTATCACATCTCATTTCAAGTATGCTCTGGCAAACATCACCAAATGACACTGATACATAAAGCCTTCCAGAACCATAGTGTAGAACTGGAAGGGACCTCAGTAGGTCATCTAGTCCAGATCCCTGCACTGGAAGCAGGACTAAGTAGTAATTGGACTCTTCCTGACAGGTGTTTGTCTAACGTGTTTTGAAAAACCTCTAATGATAGAGACTCCACCACCTGCCTAGGCAATTTGTTCCAGTGCCTAACTATCCCAACAGGAAAATTTTCCTAAATGTTCAACTATCATGGGGGTGTGCCACTCACCAGTGGTCTGGTCCCACTTACTGGTCCCACTGGCAATTAGCTCTCAAGGACAACATACCCTGTCCAGAGTTTGCATGGTGCTACTTTGTCTCTCCCTCTGGTCTGCAGCTTCTCTCTCACTCCAGGATCCTCAGGGTCTCCTTCATGACTTCACCCTCCAGCTAGGTTAATCAGCATTCCCACTTCTGGGGTACAGTCTATCAGCAGTTCTAGGCAGTCTTCCTATTCACTGCCTCAGTTTCTATGCCACACATTCTGTGGTTGGTAGGAGAACTTGAGCCTGTCCTCTTCTTCAGATCCCAGTACAGGGACCCTCAGCTCAGTAGTTCTGGGCTTCCTCTCTCCACTCTCAGTGCTCCTTCCCTGGACTGATCCTACATTTGACTCCCCTCCTTTTTCTAGGCCAGTGATTCTCAAACTTTTGTACTGGTGACCCCTTTGACATTGCGATGTGTGCAACCCCCTTTTATGAATTAAAAACACTTTTTTATATATTTAACACCATTATAAATGCTGGAGATAATGCAGGGTATGGGTTGGAGGCTGAGAGCTCGAGCTCAATCCCTTCCCACCCCACCACATCATAACCTCACAACCCCATGAAGGGTCCCAATCCCCAATTTGCTTTAGGCAAACCAGCTCCAAACTTCCAGCCTCTTCCCAGGGAGTGACTGTTTCCTACAGCCTTTCCCAATGACCCTCAAACACTTCGCCCTCTTCCCACAAAGTGATTACTTTTTCCCAGCAGCCAAGCAGTGCGGAGCCTGCTACATGGTTTATAGGGCCCACCTGTTCCTGCATAGGTGAACTTGTTCCTGCACAAGTGAGCCTATTCTCAATCAGACTCCTGCTTCAGGTGCAATCTGTGAAGTTAACTGACCTATTCAACCACCTTAATTCCATTCAGTCTTGTGTGGGGTGGACACAGCACACCAACCTAATCCTCCTTTGCTGCAATTTAAGCCCATTGCTTCTTGTTTTATCCTTAAAGGTTAATGACAACAATTTGAAATGAATGGAAAGACTCCTATTGACACCAGTGACTTTGGGATGAGGACAGATATGAGATCCTACAGGGTTTTGCAGAATCAGTTACAGATCTTTAAAAGTGCCTGCATCCATAATTTGTACACACAAGTACCACGATTGGTACAAGTTCCATGTGTTCCTCAAAGATTTAAGACAGTGCACCAGGACTCAGAAAATAGAGACTTTATTCCCTGCTCTGCCAGGGTCACCCGGCATGACCTCGGGCAAGTCAATTCATTTTTCTGTACCTCTGTCCAATTGCAAAATGGGGACAAGAATATAACCCTAGCTCACAGAGGTCTTCAGAGGATAAATCCATTAAAGTTTGTGAGCAGCTCAAATACTACACTGAGGCGTACCACAGAGAAATCTGTAAATAAATAAATCTTAGTAACTGTGCAGCAAAATGGCTGGTTGTGTGTTAGTAATTACATGTGCACAATTTAGAGTCTGGTCATCTATTTTTAAAAGTATTTCAGCTGACCTTTAAGAATATTTCCCCTTATTTGATGCAGGACAGTAATGCTGAATCCTTTTAACATAGGATTTTTGTTAGCCTCAATATTCATTTGTGTTCTGTACACCCTCTACATGTATATCCTTTAAAAACAGTTGATTTGTTCAAAACTTTTTATACTAAAAGTACGGATTGTGGAGGTATTTAGAACGAAGTATAAAGGAAGAGAAAAATGTTGTTCAGTGTTTATATTTTTAAAGAGACAGTACAAGCTTTTTGTCCCAACTCTTGCTAACCTCATTCAGGGAAAAGTATGGACATCAGCGATGCTATTGATTGTGTAAAAGAGATGAATTGGCTCTTGGTATGAAATAAACACCACTTTCTACAATACATTAATCATTTAAACAGATACATAAATCTCATCTTTGTGGCAGGAAGTATCAGGGGACAATTAAAGGTTTTAATTTTCATGATAAGGGTTTTCAAGGTAGCCTTAAATTCAGTTTGATAGAAGTATATCCCTTTGAGTTTCTGCACATAATTGTATCACAGTCTAGCATGATTCTTATTATAGCCATACGTATAAAGCACTATAGCCAGCAAGGTACTTTATAGCCTATAATTTTCATGTAGTTGGCTGACAAATAGTTTACAAAATAAGTAAAATTTGTGATTCCCCTGACTTTCAGGAACACACAATATATTTGTCTCCAGTAAAGGTTTATCCATGGAATTCAGTTGAGATAACTTATTTTAAAGTCTGAAATTTATAGAGAGAGGCATTTCTGCTACTAATCTCCGAAGTCTTAAACAGTGCTTTTGTTCTCTGAAATACTTCTATATTTCCTTTAATACACACATAGCACAAGCATACCCCCTTATTAAAACACATAGGGCGAAACTGTGGTTTTAGGTTACTTGTGGCATTGTAAAGAGGTAAGGCGCTATTTCCACAATGGGAGTCTACACAGGAATTCTGGATTAATCCCTGAAGGAGCTTTGAGGACCTCCCACTTGAGCAGAGGCTTTGTCACCCTATTAAAGGCTACTGCATGTGTCACCTTGTGCTGGCTCATCTCTGCTAGTCATTGCAGAGGCGGGTCAGGGCCACAGCCTGCCCCTTTCCAGAGGCTATTAGTGCTGGTCAGGCTAGCACCTTTCTCTTCATTGGAATTGTGGCTGGCCACCGTGTAGTTCAATTGTGCTAAGATGGAAAAAAGGAAGGCTCCTAGCAAGCTTCTCTCCCATTGTGTAGCAACACTGGTCCAGATACAATCTGTTTTATAGTTTTCTCCTTGTGTTAAACTCAAATTAGCAAGGGAACCCAAGTTTCACATTTGCTTAAGTGTTTCTAAAACTGAGGTGAAAATTGTGAGACTTCAAGTCAGTCACGTTGTTACTCAAAGTGGCTCTAAATCTAACTCATAAAACTACTTTCTGTGCTATTACACAGGCAATACCTGCTCTTCAGGTTTGGGTGTTTGGACTGAGACAGTAAGTTTTGTCAAAATAAGAATGGCAGAATTGGGCCATTGGAGGATAGTATAAGAGATGTCTAGATTCACACCCAGGCTGGCATTTTTCTTCTCTTCATATTCAGAGTTGCAGTTGTGACAATCAAGTTAAAAAAGAGCATTTCACTGCTATTTATACACATTAGAACTAGAAGAAGAAACCAAAGTATTGCACTTCCAGTATCAAGCAGTGTAACTTTATTTTTCTGATATTTTCCAATATTTTACATTCTCTCCTGTAAACTGTAACTTTATTTTTCCAATATTTTATATTCTCTTCTGTAAAAGTTCTCTCCTATAAAAGTTCTCTGATATTCTCTATTTTATGTTCTCTCCTGTAAAAGGTCTCTGATGTTCACTACTTTTCCTCAGGACAGGTATTGCATGGCAACTAGCAGCACATGTTTCAACACCATCCTCCAAGTCTGTTCTATTCTAGAAAAAACTAATTCTAAGTGTAAAAGCATAATTCAATTTCTACAGCCAGTCCTTGACCTCTCAATTAATGTAAAATGCAGTGGTGTTTTTAGTGAGAAATGTGCAGCTGTATAATTATAATTGTAATATAATTATATTATTACAATTATAATTGTAAGCTGTCATTTTAAATTTCAGGGGTTTTCTTGGGCTTGCTTTCAGCCTAAGGAACTCTGTAGGGATGCATGTAATCTGGCAGCATCAGGCAGCCTGGAAAGAGCCAGCCTAAAACAAAGTGGTGTAAGTTGTGCAGTTCCGTCTTTGGGAGCAGACTGCTTTCTCTCTGTGTTTTGGTGTCCTTGTGGTTATCATTCTGAATTCTAAGAAAGAAAGTGGTGTGACAGTGCGATCTTCCAGCAAGCACAATTGTTTTTATTGAACCTCTCTGTGTGTATGCCATGAACATAATACCCATGCTTGTTCACTAGGAAAATGAAGTTCCACAATATCCTGTCAACTGGCTGCTGAATCTATACCATACTCAGGTGCATACACCTGTAGTTATTCTGCATCCCTTTCAGAATTCTGCTGCTATTGGGGGCAGGACTCAGATAAGTGTTTGACTTTTCATGACCAGATGATCTAATAGGAGGGAGAATAAAGAGAGAGAAAGCAGGGCCCTGAGCTGCTTTGTTCTCTCCACGAGGAAGGAGGATGACATAAAGCCATTCACTGTGATCATCTCAAGTCAATATCCACTGCAGGAAATCTGTTGGTTTGATCTGGTAAAATATTAAATCTATCAACTCTAAGTTTTGGAGTGAGTGTAGAGCCTGTGGAAAGGAGTAAAATATTGTGACTTTATAAACATAGGGAGAATTATGAGCTTTACCTTGTCTTTTTCTTCTTCTTCTTCTCCTTTTCTTTTTTAAGTTGACAAGTGATTAAAGTTTACTCTCATTTCTTTAGGTGGCTGGCCTTTTTCAAATTTTTCCTTAAGAGCTCCTGGTAGCAACTGAAGGAGTAGCTATTTGAGCACTTAAAAAAAATCTGTTCCTAGAAACTTTCCTAAAGGCATATACTGAATTTTGGGTAAGAGTTCTCTTCCCTGAATATGTTTCTTTTGTGAACATGCATCTGAAGTGACTTAAATGGCAAATCACTGAGAAAATTGTCCAATACATTCATTTCATCTGCCTCTTCTGAGGAATTGTAGGGATTTCTATTACTTCAGAAATTCAATGCAATTTTATTTCAATTATATAATAGCAGAGCCATAAGTGAAGGTGAATAAGATGGCGATAGTAGACTTCTGAATCTTCTTTAAATTTATATTTGCCTGCTCAATTTCTTTCCATATAACAAGATTGCTTAGTTCTAATACTAAAAATATCAATATGAATCAGTAGTACTGCATTTGGTTGATATTTCTGCTTCCTGATTCATTCAAGAGATGAGCATCTGCATGGTAAATTTTGTGTTTATCCTGTAGGGCCGCCTTATCAGTTATCTAGCAAAGACAAAAGTTATGCAAGTGCCCCTAATTGTTGCCTAGAGTGCTTCCCAAAGGGTTATAGAAGGATCCATGGAGCCCTTATTAAAAAAGATAGACATTCCATGATCATTTATAAGATCTAAATGATGTATGTAAAGCCTTTAAAAATGCAGACATTCAATTTATTTTTATATTGTTTGGGAAGAACAAAGCTCAGGGCAGTCTATTTGTCATGTTTAATATACAAAAAGTTTGAGGTAAGTCACAGTTAAAATAATACAAAGAAAGACCACTTATGAAGACAGCTATCATATATCATGAAGTTAACTGGGCTAACAGGGATAGACTTCATCTAAACAGTCAAGAACTGGTTTATATAGTGAATTTATTTAGTCTAACTCAAGTGTGAGTTAAAAGTGAGAGATGCTGACTTTGGTACCAATGATCAAATTTTTCCAAGCATGAAATTTGTAATTTTTCAAGTACATAAAAAGGTGCAAATTGATGACCAACAAAAATTATGTGAATTGACAGGCTTCTATGAATGAAAAAGCTTTTAAACCAAGTTTGGGGAAGGATCAAGAAAAAAGAACTATTTGGAACTGAAATGCCTAAAGTATTCCTTGGCAAAGTTTATTAAAGGGGGGAAATGTTAAGAGAATGTTGTGCCCCACAAACAAATGTTAGAAAGCAGGGAAATGCACAGTTAAGAGCCACACTAAAGAAAATTAAATTGAAAGTCAAATAATCTTAACTCTGTTTTTTGCTACTTAATCTTCCATCCTATACATTTGTTCCTCCTTTTATGTAAGATGTAAATATTTGGGTGAACATAGTTTAGAGGAGGAATTTAAGAAGTTCACATTTTGTGGCTGCCAGTATCTTCAATCTACTGAATTCACTTCATGTTAATAATTTGCCTGTGAAGTGAAGGAACACTAAAATGCATGAATATAGTTTCAAACATACTTGACTATGCTATAGACATGATTCCTTGCCACTTTTTGCTTCCTGCATGTAAGTGACCTAATTTTAGTCTGGCCTTTTAGAGGTTTGTAGTTCCAGGCACAGCACGATAGCGTGATGTGTATTCTGTTTATAGTACAATAGCTAGAGCTGGGCAAATAATTACCAGCAAATAATTTATTATCAAATTTCCCATGAATGGATCATAAACATCTCAAATGTATTCCTCATTCAAAATTATTTGCGAATTTCTTCACCAAACACTACTTGATTTGTGATCAGTTTAATACGAATATTAGACATAGTATGCTTGATTAATTACACAAATGACCTGGCATTTTTTCTGTTACTAAAGCAGTTAACCCACACACACAGAGGAATGTTTATTAATTATATATTCAGTAGCATTTGATTGCTAGTTACATAAGGGAGCCAATCAGGGAACAGAAACAATATTGCATGACTTTGCAATTAACCTCATCAATTTAAATTTAAAATGTTATATGTAATTGCAATTTGCACTGTGTAGTGTGACAAAGCTCCAAGTTTGTACTCGTGGGTCCTGCACTTCCTGGCAGATTTAGGGGCCTCAGAAACTCATCTAGGCCCCAGAGTGACCTCCCTTTCTCAGTATAATTGGCAAGAGTCACCACCTAGTGAGTTACCTTCATCACAGGCCAGTATGGAAGATGGAAAAGGGGGGAGCCCGGGCCCGCCCTCTACTGTGGACTCCAGCCCAGGGACCCTAATAGTATCAGCTAAGATGGCTGATCTTTTAGGCACAAAACACAATACAATTCCCTGGGCTACTTCCCCACAGCAGTCTCCGCTTCTTCAAACCTCACTTCACCCTTACCTCAGGGCCTCCTTCCTTCTGGATGATATGTTGTCCACCACTCAGTCTCACCAACAGCACAACTTCCTCTCTCAGCTCCTGACACCCACAGCCCACCTGACTAACTGGGAGGTTTTTATCTGGTTTCAGCCAGTCCCTGACTGGCTTCAGGTGTCCCAATCAGGCTAGCTGTTTCTGCTCCTTTCTAGAAGGTTCTTAATTGGCCCCAGGTGTCTTGATTGGTCTGGAGTAGCCTTTGTTTGGCTATCCAGGGAACAGGGACCTGCACATCCTGAGACTAATATACCTGCCTTCCAGCACTCTCCTATATCCTTCTGGTCTGACTCCGTCACAGTAGTTTAGTTGTGTATGTCACATAGGATAGGCTACATGAAAGGAAGTAGGTATTCAAATGCTGTTTGTCACAATATCTAATTTCTAGATGCCTACAAAACATCAGAGGAACATCACTTCAATCTACAAAGCCAAGCTGGTCGGTTAGGCTCTCTATTTCAATACCTGGGCAGAGAGAGATGCCTAGAATACATCCACAAAAGCTAACATACTAGCAGCTCCCCATCTAAGCTAGCCAATGGGAGATGTCAACCAGAGGGGACTGTGCTAAGCTTTGTCCTCCTCAGGTTGAAGGATGGTGCCTAGCTTCAGCTTAAGCAATCCACTAACCAGAACCCAGTGGCTTGAGTCATGCAACTTAGGTACCTAAACCACTTTTTGAGGGAATAAGTTAAGTGCCTGGCTTGCTCCACATAACATGGCTGGAAGAGGAAGAGCGGATATACTTGTTACTTTTATCCCAGTGGTTAGAGCACTCAGTTGGGATGTGGGAAACACAGGTTCAAATTCCACCTCCCTATCAGAGTAGTAGAAAGAATTTGAACCGGCATCCTAAACCTCTCCAGAGACTGTTCTAACCACAGAACTATGAGATGTTCCGATATGGGGAGCCCACAGGCTCTCCTGTTGATGCTGTTGCCTTCTAGATAATTAATGAAAGAATGATTGGAGCAGGGGTTGGACACAGAGTTTGCCACCTCCCAGGTGGGTACCCTAACCACTAGACTACAGAATCAGTCTCTTTCTCAGGCCCAATGGCTGTTCCACTGTGGATAAATAGTTAAATAGTTATCTGGCTGGATTCTGAATGGGAGCTGATCCAGTGGGCGGTATGCGTATTGAATTGGGCCTTGCATATGACTTTGGTGGCCGAACTCTTCTTTTTCCCTGGTTCATGAATCCCTTTGGAGCTCAGGCAGGAGACAGGCATTTGGATGCCTAGAGGAAGGCAGCAATGCACTTGCCCAGAGGCAGAAACATAGGTGCCTAGAAAACCTTTACTCCAAAAACTTAGGCGCCAAGTGGTCTTAGACACCTACAGAGTTTGGCAAGAGTTTTGTGGGTCATAATGGAGCCAAAACTGGGACTTGGGAGCCAAAAAAACAAGATTTAGACACCTAAGTACTTTCATGGCTCCCACAGTATTGTTTCTTTACTCTGCCCACCCCTCTCAAGGAATTAGGCACATATGCCATTTTTCAAGACACACTAGGGCTGGGGAAGGAGAAGGACCTCATTCTAAATTTGAGCCCAGTGGTTAGAGCACTTTACCAGAGTGTGGAATACCTGTGTTCTGTCCCGCCTCTGCCTAATATGGTGCAGGGATTTGAACCTGGGTTTCCTATCTCCTATGGGTGTCCTAACTAGTGAGATATGGGATGTCTAGTCTCTCACGTTCTCTCTCCTTAAAGCTGTTCCACTGTGTCTACATCATTAAATATGCATTTGGACAGAAAAAGTGTAAATGACTCTACAGTACAGTGGTTAGAGCACTCACCCAAGCCTAATCCTTCATCCATATCATGAAAAGAGAGGAAATAAGTTTAAGACACCCACATTCTGAATGAGTATCCTAACCACTGGAGTAAAGGTTATAAGGGAGACATCCACCTCCTCCTCTCCCTGCCATTTTGTGTGGGTTTAGGTGTACTCTGAGAATGCCTACCAGACCAGACCAGCCCCCCCTAGGGAAGACATCTAGTGTAAGGATTCTACAGGAACTTAGACACAAGGTCAGTGCCTAAGCACCAAGATGGAGGTGGCTGAGCAGGTTCTCACTGGCAGAAATCTAGGTGCCTAGAGAACTTCAACAGTGGAAAGTCAGGTGCCTCCAGGTTTAGATGGCAGCTGCGGGGATTTGAGGATCACAGTGATGCCTGAATGTTGGAGTTAGGTACCTAAGTCTGTTTGTCAATCTAGCCAATAAATGCCTAAGATGCTTCTGCAAATGGGGCTGGGACTCCAAAGTTACTTAGATACTTTTTTGAAAATTTGATCTCAAGTAATTATGTATAATTAACAGAGGATCACTCACATGTAGCAGGGCTCTTGTGAGAAGATGATCAGCCAAATAGCAGGAACAAGAACAAAAGAACAGAAAAGTGAGACTCCAATTTAGATTTGAAACATGTATCAATGATTGTTTCATTCCCCTTATTTATTTATTTCATGTTAACATATTTGGGGGAAAAGTAATTTCATACTGGAACTTTATTGACGCTGAATTTATAGGTTTGGGTGTTAATTTTAAAATTGGTCACCATGAAATGCAAAACACTGGGAAAAGACATGAGTTTGAATATAGTTCTGTTTATGCTGAGCTCTAACTCAGTTTTTTGTGCCATTGCTAACACTGGGAATGAGCATGTAAGGTGATTTGAACTGGTACCCTCAACCTACAGCAGCTCTTAAGAGCTGCTCAGTACCTCACAGGATCACACCTTCTATGTCAAAATCTCTCGGGAGGTTTAGGAGTTCTGACACAGATTGCTCACTGAATTTAACATGCTTGAGTGACACTAAGAAGTAGCCAGGGGCCTGTGACCTTCTGAACTTACGATTTATTCTTGTATAATATTTTGGATTTGCTTTATTAAAAAAATGTTGATATTACTTTGGTGGAAAGAATTCACAGGGACTGTTCAGCTGTTCCTTAGAGCAGAGAATTTTAGAAGAGCTTTGAGAGAAAAAGACTGACATGATTACAGCGCTTCCAGTCTGACTATAGATAATTCTCTTAGGACCTGCTTTTCTGAGCTGCACACAATGACACAATGATACATGTTCAATTGCATGACTAAACAGAACTACAGTGATGGCATGTGTAAATCAGGTGTTTGTTCACACATGCAAGTGTTTTCACAATTGACCATTTGAGTGTGCATTAACCAATTTTGCATGCTCAGCCACACTAACAGAACATGGAGAAGGAAAAAAAAAAAAGAGGGGGGGAAGCCACACATACATAGTCCAGAAAATCAGAACCTTAACACCACTGTGCTTTAGTTTTTCCATATGTAAAATAATAGCAATAAACAATTTTCATAGTCTCAGAGATATTATTTCCTTGCACCAGTTTTACTACACTGGCTTCCATCAATGTAAGTGAGAAGAGAATCAGGCTTTATGAATGGTTATAAGGAAAACCAATTCTGTAAGGTTGAGAGTATCAGTAAGTGATTTAGGTCAGAGTGAATTTTGTTGATCTGTCTTTTACTGAATTGTGTTGGTATGAGATTATATTATGCTGTGCCACCAGGACTCTCCCACAGATTAGATGTTTTTCATAAAGCTACCCCCAAAGTGCAATATTTTAAATGAAATCCATACAATAATGGAAAGGACATGGAAACAGGATTAAGGTCAGTTTCAAGAAGATAACATCTAGCAGGAATATGTCCTCAGGCAGAATTATTAAGAATAGAAAGGGACCCTTTGGGCACCCTGAATGAATAAAGAGATAAAAAGAGCAAAGAAGAGGATATAAACTGACAGCAGAATACAGGTAGAGAGTTACTGTAAGAGAGTTTAGCAGTAAATTAAGGAAATAAAAAATAAGCTGCATGAAAGAGAACAAGGAATATGGGAAATGAGGGGTTTTTCATATATATTGTATACAACAGGGAAAAGGACACAAAGACAAATTTGGCCATGTAAATTACACTGGAGCGAAAGTAGAAAAATTCAGTATGTACTCTAAAGTATTTTCACTCCATAAAACCCCGGTCCAAAACTATTCAAGTCAATGGAAATATTCTTGTTGACTTTATCTGCTTTGGATAAGAGACTTAGAAAGCATTACTATGTAGGAGCAAATCCCATTGCACAAGGTCTTCAGAATTCACTTGAAGAAGGATGGAATGCCCCACTCATTCTAGTTCAGAGAACTGCTACAAATCTATATTCTATAGCATGCAGAACTTTGAATTGGAGTGTAATAGTATGTCCCACATGTGGTCTATGTGGTTTACAGAATTCTATTACTAGGCATTTGTTAACTGGAACAGGATTTGGCCCTATGTGATCAGGTAGAAGCCAATGATATAGGAGACAAAGAGTCCTGTGGCACCTTATAGACTAACAAACATATTGGAGCATAAGCTTTCTTGGGCTAATACCCACTTCGTCGGATGCATGCAGTGATATAGAAGTTACAAAATAATTTCAGTATTACCACCAGGCTGGCACATGATAAACTAGAACAGATGAGCATAAACCAGTCCTTACAGTGGAAACAATAGCAGAAACATTAGTGTGGATCAATCACCAGCATTTTACCAGCCTTGGCTCAGATTAAGTCTAGATGACATGATAGTTGCAACTACTACAGCCACTAATAGTCTATCTACATTTGTGCTCCCAGTGTTTCTACCATGGGCTGACTTGAACTATTGATCATAACACTGGGAAATTCTATGGAAAATGAGTCTGGAATCTTCTAAACACCGCCTAAAAAAAATTAGAAGGTAAGGATCTGGCACTACAGACCAGTAATGCTTACCTTTGCCTCAGGTAAGGTAGTGAAATCTATGGCTAGGGTTGAAATTGCACTGAAATTAGAGGGGAAAGTACTTTCAAGCAAACATTAGAATGGTTTATAGAGAATAAATCTTGTCAGTCATCTCTGAGATCATCGAAGGAATTGCCACAAGAAACAGATGAAGGAAATTTGGTTGCTGTAATGTATAGAGTCCATTAATAAAGACACTTGTAGCAGACAGGAACTAAATAGCTCCTGCGTAGGAACTGAGGAGAATGATCATGTTACATAAGAACAGCCATAGTGGGTCAAATCAAAGGTTCATCTAGCCCAGAATCCTGTCTTCCGACAGTGGCCAATGCCAGATGCCCCAAAGGGAATGAACAGAACAGGTAATCATCAAGTGATGCCCATTCCCAGCTTCGGGCAAACAAAGGTTAGGTACACTATCCCTGCCCATCCTGGCTAATAGCCACTGATGGACCTATTCTCCATTAACACTTCCTTATTCACTTTCTCCACACCGGTCATGATTTTATAGACCTCTATCATATCCCACCTCCCCATAGTCATCTCCTTTCAAAGCTGAAAAGTCCCAATCTTATTAATCTCTTCAGATATGGAAGCTTTTCCATACCCCTAATTATGTTTGTTGCGCTTTTCTGAACCTTTTACAATTCTAATATATCTCTTTTGAGATGGGGCTCATCATGCAGTATTCGAGATGTGGGTATACCGTGGATTTATATACAAGCAATATGATATTTTCTGTCATCTTATCTATTCCTTTCTTAATGATTCCCAACATTCTGTTCACTTTTTTATTATTTATTTATTTATTTTTTTACAGCTGCTGCACACTGAGTGGATGTTTACAGAGAACTATCCACAATGAATCCAAGATCTCTTTCTTGAGTAGAAACAGCTAAATTAGACCTCACCATTTTATATGTATAGTTGGGATTAAGTATTCCAATGTGCATTGCTTTGCATTCATCAACACTGACTTTCATCTGCCATTTTGTTGCCCAATCACCAGTTTTCTGAGCTCCATTTGTAACTCTTCACAGTCTGTTTTGGACTTAATTATGTTGAGTAATTTTGCCTCATCTGTAAATTTTGCCAACTCACTGTTAACCCATTTTTCCAGATAATTTATGAATATGTTGAACAGCACTGGTCCCAAGACAGATCTTTGGGGGACCCTACTATTTATCTCTCTCCATTCTGAAAACTGAACTTATTTCTACCATTTGTCTCCTATCTTTTAACTGGTTACCAATCCATTCTTATTCCTTCTTATCCCAGGACAGATTACTTTGCTTAAGAGCCTTTAATGAGGGATCTTGCCAAAGGCTTTCAGAAAATCTAAGTAAAATCTAAGCCTTTCCTCATGGCAGCAGCAGCCAGGTCAAAATGCAGAACAGCCACTCTGGTTTTGCTGCATGAAGGGAAGGTGGAGGAGGGTCTGGAGATGTCACTCAGAGCCTCATTCAGAAGCCATTCAGGATCATTCAATCCCTATGAACCAAGTTGCTGAGCTTGACAGCAGCCCACTGCATAGGAAAATCTAGATTTGGGGTGTAGGCTGGTGGTGGAGTCAGGGTAGAATGGCCAGTGAATATACAATTATGTGCGGTTCCACAGGTCATAAAACCAGTTTGCAGAGTATGTGCTGCACATAGCAGCCATAACTCATCCGATTGCCGAGGGGTAACATTAAAAGATGTATAAAAGGTTTCCCCATATCCTTTTGCCCTGATGTGGGTGTGGAAGAGCCTATCGCCCCAGTCTTGGTATGGCCTCTCCTCACCCATTTACTTGGATGTTGTGCAGGAGGTAAGAATTTCACACCGGTACGACTGAGCCCTGGACTTACATATGTGTTGGGATACTATTGAAAAATACTGTAATTGGCTTTCACATTTGAGGAAAACTAGCTTATTAAAACAGACAAATCATGGAGACTGATGCCATGGGAAAAAAACCCAAATATGGAATTCAAAAATAAATGTACAATAAAATGTCATGTGTTTAGGGACTGACAAAGAAAATATACCCTGAATCATATTTTTCGATAAATAGATTGATAGATTAGATATATAGGAACAGTAACTGGCTGAATGTAGGGACTGAGAGTATGCATCAGGAATAAGATGAAGAGAGTTCTAGGTTATATAAACAAGGCAACTAATCACTAGTCAAACACAATAATGTTTCCCTTTTACAAAGTCCACATCACATATCAGTTTGATTACAACTCAAATTCTGGAGTGGATAACAGAAATAAGAAATTCAACCCACTTCTGCTCTCACAATATTTTCAGTGAATTTAATGGGTACATGTAGCGGCGTGAGGACTCACCCCTGCGGCACGGCCTACTGGGTGTCTGGGAATTAGCTCTTCTCCAGCCAGAGTGCCTTCTGCAGGCTGCTGTCTCACTGTCGCTAGCCCCGGTGTCCCTCCCAGACCCCGGTGCCCTTGCACCTTGGGTGCAGCCCCCTGACAAGCTCTCTGGGTCTCCCCTCCCTGGGGAACCCCCAACCCTCTATCCCCACCTTGCCTCAGTCTAGGGCTACTGCAATAACATTTGCACAGTGAAGGTTCCACACACACTACTGAAACATGTTATAGGGACAAAGATTCAAAACACAAGGGCAAGACAATCAGCTAAACAAAGCATTTTCTGCCACTTCTCAGGCCTTTCATATTGAGTTACAGAAACTGTCTAGTTAAATATTTAGTAAAATATAACCAGCCTAACACATAATGCAACAAAACGTACCCATAATTATGAGCACAACTTTTTGATGATTCTCATTATGAAGGATGTCATCTGCCAGATACAAATTTATTTGACACATTATTTGCCACTAGCAAACATTAGAAATAAGGATTCATTAAACTGAAGATTTGGAAGACATAATTCATACCAAAACAGGTAATGTTTGTTGCATTATTATTAATTCTTTGACCTATGCCATCTCTTTTAGCCTTAAATGAAAACAATTAAACAGGGGGAAAAAAAGAAAAAAGAAAAATGCTGTTTATTTTGCCTAGAATACCTTGAGCCACAGTGTGATCATCCTCCTAGTTTGAAAACATTACTCATGAAATTAATTTCATGCTGCTTAAATTGTCCTTCACTGGTGTTTTACTTATGGCCCTCACTTGGGTACTTAGTTCCACAACAAGGCTTTGGCAGGTTGAATCTAGTTTTCAGATTCACTAGATGGCCTTCTATTTTTTTTAATATACAGTGAAAACTATCCTAAAGTGAATGCTTTTGGGACCAATAAACAATGGCTGTTTAACAGCTGTGGTTTTCTAATAAAGGTGAAACAGAATTGCCATCAATAGAACAAGGTTAGAAGTGGTGCCCAAAGAGGTGTAACTCAGAAACCCTTACACTGAAGGTATTTCTACACTACTCGCCGGATTGGCAGGCAGTGATCGATCCAATGTGATATATCAACCCACGCCCCCACTGACTCTTCCATTGACCCCCATACTCCACCACTGCAAGAGGCACAGGCGGAGTCAACTGGGGAGCGGCAGCAGTCAACTCGTCGCAGTGAATAGGTCTAAGTAAGTTGACTTCAGCTACATTATTTATGTAGCTGAAGTTGCGGAACTTAGGACTGGGCTACACTGGGACAGGGGTCAACCTAAGATACACAACTTCAGCTGTGCCAATAGCATAGCTGAAGTCGCAGTATCTTAGGTCAACTTACCTGACCATCCCCACGGCCGCTCCCCCACCAACTCCGCTTATTCCTCTTGCCAAGATGGAGTTCCAGAGTCAATGGGGAGCATGTTCGGGGATTGATTTATCGTGTCGAGATGAGATGTGATAAATAGATCCCTGACACATAGCCGTACCCTGAGATCGATCCATCCCCCTCACCACTGTAGACCAGACCTGAGACTTTCCTTACAGAAACACTTACATCCAATATACAGACTACTTGGAATAATTTACATGCTGAGATGCTGCAAGAAGATGCAAGTTAAAGAGGCATGAACCATACTTTAACTTGTACCACTTTTAGCTCTCCAGCACTCCTTATACAACCATAGCCTTCCTTTCTCATGGGTACAGTGAGCACAAGTATTTGAAAGGGAATGTAGCTGAGTGTTATGCATCACTCCTGAATTTGGCTCAATATTTTTGGAGGTATTTGGGAACAGTTTCTTGAAACAGGAGATTGCCTAATTACATTGCTCTCTTAATGATGTATTTAAGTTTATTCCGTGTTCCTCCAGACTGGTGGAATGCCTTCCCTTGAACTGACCCATTAAGCATGAATCAATTCTCAAGACCAAATTTTTCTGTGATGCCCACAGAAAAGGGGCCAACTAACCAATACACGGAGGGGTAATCTGGTAAGTGTATTTATCCCCATTACTCTCAATGTACATAATTGTATGTAGACAATTTACATTGTATAAATTTTGAGTGTAATGGTCTCCTTCAGTCATCTCTTTAGATTGTACATTTTTTTCTGACAAGGGCTTGTCTTCATGTGTGTACAGTGCACAGCAAATTGTGAGGGCTGACAAAATAAAATAATTAAGAACAGTAAATAAATAAATGTTTCTTGCCAGGCAGACTTAAAAAAAAAACAATGTAAAGTTCTGTTTATCCTACCAGATTTGTAGCTTTTCTCCCCCACATTAGAACAACATCTGGATTCCTTGATCTTTCTTCTCAAAATGTTCAATTTGGGAAACCAATTGTGTGAGAAAAAAAAATCCAGGACTGGGTCCTTGAATTGTAATATGGTTAAAGCGGTTTTTGATTTTCTTAATTGTTCTATATTGCTTTTTGACATTGTATTTCTAGTGATCATTAGAGAATAAATTAACTGATAGCCAGTTTCTGGAAGTGCTGCTAATGTCTCCCTGTATGAATTGTGATTGAATATGGTAAGAAATGAGGGAGTAGAGTTTATGTATGCCCTTCAAGATCACAGAATCTTTGACAGGCCCAGCAATACTTTTTTCTTGTTGTTCTTAAACTCTTAGAACCATTTAGATCAGTAATATCTGGACTCAATGCATAATACACTTCAGTCTAAACTATTATTTCATAGCTGGTAAGTGCTTTTTTATAAGTTACTGCTGACATATAAATGTCTAAATTGTACGGTTGTCAGCTGTAAAGGCATAACAATCTGTGGCTATATAATGCCTTAGTAAAATAAGAGTTCCCAAAGGCACTGTATAGACATTGCACTGAGTAAATTTGCCCAGTGAACTGTTTCTTCCATTCTGTTCCTAGAATCTAAGATTATTATTATTAGTGCATGTCTAGGTCAGCATTACAAAAAAAATGCAGCTGCAAAGTTAATAATGATGGGATTCTGGTGACAGTTTAGATGGAAGCAGGTTTTCTTTCTGCTTAAGGATTGTTTTTTCTTCCCATTTATAGATGTGGCATAAATGTTACATGAGGTATTCTGAACCTTACAAATTTTATTTAAATCAGAAAATATATATCGTGCAAATACAGCATTCAGGCAGCAACAATTTGTGAATGGAATTTCAATCAACTTTAGGATGGGCCCCCAAACTCCCATCCTAACCATTCCCTGTCAGTCATTCATATTGTCCATATTATCTTACAAAACCACTAATCCCTGCTTTTGGGCTGCCTGAATCCTGAGATGGCAGCTCAGCTCTTGGCCTCACCAGTAGCCGAGCTTCTTGGCTTCCACACACCTTTTCATCATTCTCTTCCAAGCTGAAGACATACTCTGTAGCACTAACTCATCCCTTTAAGCTACAGGATGTTTGAAGTATTTCAACAGTTTTGGGCCCCTCAGTTGCAGGTGTGGCTTCCAGCCCACACAGAACAGCTGTTCAGTACCTGATGAAGGGAACTGCAGTGATTCCAGCATATTGGGGTTCCTGCTGGAAGCAATTACAATGAGAATCCAGAATGTGCCAAATACCCCTAGAGGAGGGATGATAATGGCAACTCTACAGCAAATAACTGAAGAACAATTTCCCAAATATGGGCTGATCTAAGGGATACTTTGGTAGAAATGATCCATGTACAATTACTTGTTCTTTTTGAAGCCCTTATGGACAGTGACCTATCTACATATGTAGCAATAAGCCATCATATATCAATATTTATTGGTTTTAATGTTCAGTAATGAGAGATGCTGACTAATGCTAACAGCTGCAAACCTTTAATTGCATTTAAACAATGAGTTCAAAACTTTAAAAGAATATGCTTAAAAATAAAATGAAAAATCAAAATTCTGAGAAAAATCAAAAGGTAATTGTGTTATATTGATTTTGAACTGCACCTGCAATTCTTTTTTCCTTCTGCCTTATGATAATGGTGAAATGTGCATCCTTTGTCACTACACTTACACAGACATTAAGCTATTCAATAGGTTTCTGGCATGAAAAGGTGTGCCTTTAGAAACAAACAACAGAAGAAAAGCATGACTATTGTAATGGAAATACTAGGTATCTGGTGAGTGCACCCTGATTGCGTGATGAGCCTGATACCAAGAAACAAAGCGGCTTTTGCTAGCTGTAAATATCCATTAAATGATATACAGTCCTGTCCCTTTAAAATTCTTCCTGTACAATGACTTCCATAGAACACTGACCTACTGCATGTAGACACTCCCTACCTATAGGATAGCATCTTTAAATTCCAATTTTCAGTGTGACCAGTGCATTGTGGTAGACGCCATTTTAAGCAGTGATGGATGACTGTTCAGTGGCTGCTCACCTTAATGCCTCAAACTCTTTAGGTGTAAAACTTGGGATGGAAATCTCACAGGAGTAAGCTTCCAAGTCTCTGGTGTTGTCCTCTATCAAGCAAGGCAAGCAATAACATAGGAGCATATTCACTCAAAGTAGCTAGAAACATTGACTTCCAGCCCTACCCAGAACTAGGAAACACTGAATTCTGGGAAAATGAAAGTGTTTAAATTGGAGGGTGGAGAGGAAGGAATTTTCTGTTAGTTTTGCTTCTATATAAACCAGCTCTCTCAACTTTAATTTAAGGCAGTGTGCAGACCATGTTTAAAGGTTACTAGCTGGCTCTTCCTCTGGGCTGTCCTTGGTTCAACTCCCATATACAGAGACATGCTGTCTCAACTTAGCTGCAGTGGTGGCGTTACCTGGGATAGAGGAGGAGGGGTGGAAATAAGTGGAGCAGTTGCTTCCCTCATATTGTGGATTTGTCTGTTAATATGGTATATTTTGCTACCCTCTACTTCATGCAGTGGATAGTACAATGTGAGACAAGTTCTTCAAATTCAAATGTGAATGTGCCTTTGGATAAAATGGATAACAGATTTAATATCCTGTAATATATTTGAAGAATGACTATAAACAGAATAATACCAGAATACCCACACACTGATTTCTCACCTTAGCTTTCTAGTCTTCCAATCCTTTGGTGAAGGCATTTGGGATTTTTTTTTAAAAAAAAAAATCAACACCTTCTTTTTAAAAAGGTGCATCAGTGCCCTTGAAAAGTACATGGCATCTGTATAAACTAAAGGCCTTATGTATTAAAAGTTGGACTTGCAAAGGTCCCTGCATCCCATTGAAATTCTATGAGTTCGGACACTTGATTCTCTTTGACCTTTGAAAGTCCCAGCCCAAAAGAATAAGTGCAGGAGTATGGCAGAGAACAGCATTGCAAGCTTCCTTATATCTTACGGTTCATGTATCTTAAAACTGATCTGGAGTTTGTAGGGGGGCCATCATTACAAGTTAGAGAACAGTCGAGTTATCAGTCTTCATTCAGTCCTTGGCTTCCCTGCTGAGACTGCTCTCTGGCATGCCAAATAGATCCATTTGTGATGTGAGCAGCTGCTACTAACTAGGAGGTGGAAAACAAGAAGTCATTTCACATAAGCCTCAAAAACAACTCTTAAGCAACATTTATCTTTTACCCACAAAGAGGAACCTCATATTTCCTATACACTGATTTCTACAGATGGCATGGCACAATTTATATAATTTTTCAATGACTACAAAATAACTTACCCTTATTACTTTCCACTTCCATATTGTGATCTAAATCTAAACTAACCTTCAAAACTACCAGTCAAACTTTTCATATTCCTCCTGCACTGGTGATATACTTCTACACCATAGGGAAGCCTCTTTCTTATACCATCTCATTTTTCTACAGGAAAGTCTCTCATTCAGTATGTGGTTATGCCTTCTGGAATGGTTACATCATTTAGATCTGCTTGAATAAATGACACTACAGATTTGAAAATATATCCACAACAACATAGACTGATTTCACACTACTGCCCTGCTCTCCACATGTCTCTCTGCCCCACCTCATCCCACTTTCAAAACTAAGCTGAAAACACAGAATCCAACAGGGACTCAGTTCTGTGCCCAACAGTGCTACTGAGTTAAGCATGTTCAGGCCATGTTTAAATTTCAGTTGCCCAAATCATGCCAAGAGCCTTCATGCTAATTTTGAAAATACCATCTGACCATACCCACAATTTGTAAACTGTAGGCATGGAACACCACAGGTACTCCTGGATTCCCGTTTAGCATCGCCATTTGAAAGTTGCTTGGATGCCAAAATGAGAATTAAAATCTCTATTTAATTTTTAAACAGTTTTACAGTTTTGTCTGGAATATTTATCTAGGGTCTTTTGAGCAATGAAAGTATGTGCAAATCATCATAAAATTTAATTACACTAAAAATAATCTTACCTAATCTTTCTCTCTCTCATTATATTCATATTCTGGTAACACACAAGAGCCCCATTCATTGACCATAACTTGTGCAGGTTATCTTTCCCATTCCTGCATGTTTTTTTGCGCAAAGCAAAGGACAGAACACCCTACTTTCTTCCTAAAGCCACAATCCAACCAAACAAAATAAGTACTGCATTCTTTACAAAGGAAAGTTAAATGTACGACCTATTCAACTGTTGGGCAATACAACGTAGTTCTTTCAGTGAGTCCATTATATCTAGGTGTTGAAGGATGTGTAGCACTTCTACCTCATAACTATCAATTTCACACAATCTCAATGTTTCTGTACTGCAGTTTCCAGTGAAAATAGAGTTTCTATAAAGTGTTTATCATCACAGGCAGAGCCTTCTTGACATTTTTCCATCAGCTGAATAATTTAATTCTGTATAGTTGTTCCAGGTAGTGATTGTAGGGATGTACACTGAAAATACAAAGAGATTGTGTGTGTCTTCATTACAGGATCAAAGTCATCAACCAGTTTTCCTGAACCAAAGACATTCTCCCTGAGCGTGAGAAAGGGTTTCTTTTATGGCGCCTTCTTCCTCAGAATTATGCATTCTACTGAGAGAAGAACTGCAGAGTGCAGTGTAGCTATCTCAAAAACTTTCTCAGAAGCACATTTCTCCTTCACTGCTGAACTTTATAAGCAAGAAATCAAGTAAATATCTTTGTCCCTTTGCCAGTCACCTAATGGGACTGCATTAAAGAGATATGAAGCTATTTTGCTTTACAAAAAAATTAGTTTTAAAAACACAGATTAAAAATTAAAAATCTGTAATATTTTGGCTAGGGGCAAATTTTGCATTAAACAACATTTGAACTTAATTTGTTTTAAGCGGACAAAATTCCCAGAAATTCCACCATTCCTAATCTAGATTTTATGCAAAGTTATGGAAATGGCATTATTTTCAAATAGGAAACGTTTCCTTAACATAGCAGAAGATATGACAAATCTGAGATAAATAAGACAAACCAGCTCTTACAAATGCATCAAAACGTAATTCTTCATCATTTTCACTAACAATGACAAGTTTTGTTCATCCTCTGAGCCAGATCCTCAGATGGAGTAAATCAGAGTAGCTTCATTGACGGTATTTCAGTTCACACCAGCTGAGGATGTGTCCCAAGTTGTTGTTATTAGGAAAAAATAAACATTTATATCCAAAAATATTTTATAATCTTACTTGTGCTACAATAAAACAACATCCAGATATCTGTGTAGGTATATTCGAGTTGCTGAAAACTGTTAGACCCTAGTGTAAATAAGCATAGCACCAGCAACTTCAACGAAACTATGCTGATTTACATCAGTTGAAAATCTGGCCCATTATGTTTAGAGATTTGCAAGTTGTGACAAGTCTTCTACCTCTGTCTACCATGTGAATCATTTAGAATTCCTGCTATCATTTACAGTCATCCTTGGAAGTGGTGTGAAAGTTGGGATAAAAAGAAACACATAATCTGGCCCTGCTTCAGTGCTAGCGGGGGCTGTGATGGATGTGGAGTTGCTCTGTAACAATTTATGAATGCCGCTGTTCTGTATGTTTGTCTGATTGAGGTATGGAGTCTTACTGTCTGAATATAAAGGATTAATTCAAGAGGCAGCTGACTGTGCATGGGCAGGAAAGAGTACAATGGCTTCAGATAGCCATTCATCTACCAACATTTACAGGACTATGCAAGAACCATTCACTGATGGCCAGAAAACTGAAACAAAGGACTTCTGGGTACATAAAAACTGCACTCTCTCTCACACACCCACACCCACACCTCACTGGAGGATCTGAAGACGCTGGGTCCTTCAAGGCTCCTATCCCCAATAGGGGGATGGTAAGCTGAGAGGTAACAAATATGCATGTAGACTGTTTATAAAAACACCTTTTTATGTTATGCATTGTTCCTACAGTTAAGATGAAACAATAATTTATCTTACAAAGGGTGTCTACTCAGTATATTCATTCTAGTCACAGAGAGAGAACCACAGGTGGCAAACAGATGGGTCTGCTGGGTGAGAATGAGCAATACACAGAGTGCTGTAGCTATGACTGCTTCTTGGAGCAGCTAGTCCTGAAACCCACCAGTGGAGTGACAATTCTTGATTTAGACATAAATGGCACAAAGGATCTGGTCCAAGAGGTGAATATAGCTCAACTGCTTGGTAACAGCAACCATAATGTAATTAAATTTAACATCCTTGTTGGCAGTAGGAGACACCAAAGAAGCCCTCCAGAGCAGCATCTAATTTCAAAAAAGGGGACTACAGAAAAAAGAAGGAAGTTAGTTAAATGGAAATAAAAAAGAACAGTCACAAAAATGAAATGCCTACAGCTGTATGGAATTTTTTTTTAAAAAAAAAAAAAAACACTCTAATGGAGGGTCAAGAAAAATGTATATCCCAAACAAAAAATAGCACCAAAAAATCAGATCAAAATAGTAGCACCATGGTTAAATGAGTAAAAGGGAGGGTTAGAGGCAAAAAGGGACCCTTTAAAAATTGGATGTCAAATCCTACTGAGAAAAATAGAAAGGAGCATAATCTCTAGCAAGTCAAGCGTAAAAGTATAATTTGTCAGGCTAAAAAAGAATTTGAAGAGCAATGAGCAAAACACACAAAAACTAATAGCAATTTTTTTTAAGTCCATCAGAAGCAGGAAGGCTGCCAAGCAATCAGTCGAGCCATTGAACTAACAAGGTGCTACAGAAGCACTCAAGGAAGGCAAGGCTGTTGCGGAGAGCTAAATAAATTCTTTGCCTCAGTTTTCACTGCACTTGGTAGGAGGGAGATTCTTACATCTGAGCCATTCTTTTTAGGTGACAAAAAGGAACTGTCTCTCAATGAGATGTCAATAGAAGAGGTTTTGGAACAAACTGATAAATTAAACAACAATAAGTCACCAGGACCTGGCGGTATTCAGCCAAGATTTCTGCAGGAACTCATATATGAAATTGCAGAATTACTAACTGTGATATATAACTGATCACTTAAATCAGCTACTGAACCAGAGAATCAGAGGACAGCTAATGTGATGCCAATTTTTAAAAAAAAAAAAAAAAAAAAAAGACTGCTGAGACAATCCTGGCAATTACAGGCTGGTAAGCCTAACTTCCAGGCTAGTTGGTTGAGACTATAGTAAAGAACAGATTTGTTGAAGAGAGTCAACACAGTTTTGTAAAGGGAAATCATGCCTCACCAATCTATTAGAATTCTTTGAGGGGTCAACAAACATGTGGATAAAAATGATCCAGTGGATTTAGTGTACTTGGACTTTCAAAAAGCTTTGATGAGGTCCCTTTTCAAAGGCTCTTAAGCAAAACCAGCAGTCATGAGATAAGAGGGAAGTTCCTCTCACAGATGAGTAACTGAGTAAAAGACAGGAAACAAAGGGTAGGAATAAATGGTCATTTTTCAGAATGGAGTGAGGTAAATAGCAGGGTCCTTCAATTACCTTAAATGCAAACCAGCTAGAAGTAGTCTAAAGTTTAGGTTCTGCAGTGACCACCAACCTCTCACTGGATGAAGAACTAAACGTTCACATTGGAAAGGTTGCCAACACCTTTAGCAGATTAACTAAAAGAGCATGGAACAACTCAAAGCTTACCATCGAAATGAAAATGTTACTGTACCAAGGTTATATTCTCTGCACTCTCATGTATATGGGGAAACATGGACAACTTGTATTCATCAGAAGAGGTTGAACAGTTTCTCCCTACATTGTTTATGCCACATACTCAACTCCAAATGGCAAGATAAAGTCACTAATGCAGAGGTTCTTCAAAGAGCAAATCTAGTAACTGTGACATCCCTACTCAAGCAAAGATGATTGTGCTGGTTGGGCCACCTTAGTAGGTTGGAAGACAGATGCATACCCAACGACATGCTATATGGGGAGCAGAGGGAACAAGAACAACAGGACATCCCAAGCTTTGCTATAAAGACTCATGCAAGTGAGATATGAACGAACTTGGAACTGATCGTGACCAATGGGAAATCTTGGCAAGTGATCATAAGTGGCGCCATCACCTTCTTGAGGGTATCAAAGTCCATGAAAGGAGCTGGCTCCTACAGCTTGAAGAGAAAAGAGCCCATAGGAAGCAAGCAGCTCCCAACCAAGACACATACATTTGCAATAGCTGCCAAAGATCATGCAAATCCTGGATTGGACTATTCAGTCATATGAGACATTGCAAATCATCTACATCATAGGCTGCAATTCCCACTGTCTCTCAAGATGAAAGGTAAGTAGGGCAGTCATTTGAATAAAATCAACACAAAATCTTGACCAAAAAAGAGTAAAATGTTAAAAAGTATTTCCATTTTTTGAACCACTCAGTTCTTCGCAGCTGAATTGTTTCCAGTGCCGAAAATTCAGATTCCAGCAATTTGCTTTATTTTAAACTGTGAACTTTTCACAAATGGTCATAATGCGTATTACACGATATACCAAAGGCATTAATTAGAATGAAGGTTGGGATTGTGGTGATATTCGGAGCAAGGTCGTTCCTTTCTTAGTGGCTGCAAAAACACCTCTGTTAAATAGTTAAGATACAGTGGCCTTCTCACTGCAAAACTATTTAACAGCGACTTCACTGATTAGATGTGATCAAAAGGAAATCATTTTCAAGAATTTATAACATCTACTTCATTGCAGTGTGGAATATATGTATAACATTCCATAGGATCAAAAGGATTTCTAGACCCACAGAAAATGATTTCTCCTGCTCATCCATACAGAAAATCTGGCAAGCATTTTACCATTTACCTTAAAAACATTTAAGTCAAACAGAAAGAAGAGAAAATCTCCATGGTACAAATGCTGACTCACACAACTCTTTCATGTTTAGAGACGCTCACTGGCTACACGATTTTGAAAAGAAATCCTTAACCATCTTGCAGCAATTCATCCCGAACCTGGAATTGGCTCCACTGAACAAAGTAGCTTAGTCTTTGCCATTTAATACGAGTCATCTCACAGCAGACACTAGAGAAATCAATAGTCACTTTAATACTGTTATGAAATGCTATAGAAAAGTCACATAATTAAATCACGATGCATAAAAATAAAAAAATAAAGCATTATTTGTGTGACTACTTTAGATACATTTTAATTCCCGAATAAAACAATATAAAATACTGGGAAATGAGAGAGGTCTTCAAATACTTGAAAGGCTGCCAAAAAAAGATAGAGAAAAATTGTTCTCTCTTGCCACAGAGGGCAGGAAAGAGGCGATGGGTTCAAACCACAGAATAGCAGATTTATAGTAAAGCTCAGAAAAAAACTTCATAACTGCAAGAACAGTAGGCCAATGGAATAGACTATCTAGGGAAGTCATGGAAGCTCCTTTACTGGAGGTTTTCAAAAAGAGGCTGGTTTATACACAACAAATCCTGCATCTTGGCAGGGATTAGACTAGATGACCCTTGTGGTTCCTTCCAACCCTATGGTTCTATGATTCCATTAAATTATTGTACTTGAATATGTGTTTATCATGAAGCATTGACAAAAGCAATAAGGCAGATAAAATAAAAGTGGTCAGATATCAGTGGTATTGCCCAACCTTATAGATTCTGTCATAGCTTACATGTGAATATAAAACATGTCCTAGTTAGAATAAATAAGTATTTTATCAGTCTATTACAGAAACGCTGTTATCAGATGTTATGGTCTTGACAATAGGTCCAAAAGAGATTTTCTTACCTGTTAATTTCCTTGTATGCTTCAGTTGCATCAGGGTAGACAAAGGTGGAACCCAGGAGAGTTTTCCAAAATTCACATCCATCTGCCCTTTCCTGTCTCTGGGGCCGGGCAGGAAGGGGAGAACAGCCCCCTGTTTTCCTGAGTTCACCCTTCTCCCTGCTCCTGGAGCCATGCTGCTTTACACTCCTGTTTGCTGCTTTTCTGTTGCCAGGCTGCCCAGCGTGTTTCCAGCAATGAGGGGAGGGGCCAGGCCCAGGCTGCCCTTTTTAAATACCTCATTCCTAGGTGGTGAGTCATCCACCGTGCTGGCTGCTCTTCCAGCAGTTTTACATCTCTCCTCCTCCCCCAAGCCAGAAAACATTGCCTTCTTCTCCCAGTCAGCCAGACAAACCCTCACTGCTTACAGTGGAGAGTGGTGAACCTCGCTGAGACTTAAAAGTCAGGTTAAATCGGAAGACTATGGCCTTGTCTACACTTGAGCATGTAGTGGACATGTAGACACACACCATAGGGAAAAAACAATGTAGACTGCTTGGCATGCAGGACACTCTGTTCAACTTCCCCAAGCCAGGCCTCATCGTTTACAGTTTTGATTATACTAATGCTGTGGAGTTGCTGGGTCTGTACTCTGCATACTCCCGTAAGTGCAGACATAGCCTGTGTGTGTAACTCAATCGGGCTCATGTATGTCAAATTGTACAAGAGCAGTCTGTATAATATATTAACAAATATTTTAATACAAAGAAAGACTGTATTTTAAGTCGTAAATGTATCTGAAGTAGATTTCATGTGGAGCTCACACCAGCCTATGTTTCCCTAGTCTAAACCTTACTCCCTGGATATATTTCTTTCAGTCAATGACTATAAGATATACCGGTAATTACTATAACAAGGTGACAGTCAGAGACTGTGGACATTTGGTTTGTCTCAAAAAGCATACATCCCCTAGTCCAGGAAAATACAAACCTCGTTAGAAAAAATACAAAAATCCAGAGATTTCTGCTATCAGCAATTATGAAGATTTATGGCTAAATCTCCTTTTCCAGGGATTGATAAATAATCTTTTCTCTGGGAATTATGGCTCTACTATGGAATACATACTTGCAAGGACATTTTGGTACACAATGAATTTAAATTGTCTACACCAGGAATTTGCCTTAGCACCAGCTTGGGTAAATGCATAGTTGAAAATGCACAACTACTTGCTCCCAACACACTTGGTATTATACAAATAATAATAAATGTCACTGAAGCTGTCTTTGAATTGTCATTCAGTAAGTACATAAAAAGAATCAAGAAGGGGAGAACACAGTTTTGTTCATAATGCCCAAAGGTATTCTGTGAACCAATATGCAAATGCCTTTCAATATAAATTAAACTATATTATCTACTGGATTGCCATCTGATTTTTACTATATAGGCCTGACAATGCCAAAGGTTGGAGATGCAGTACTGACAAAATAACATTTACATATATGATGTGGGATTGCCAAGGTATAACCCCTTTCCATGATCATATGCATATATGAACAGAGTCAGTCCTGGAAAACAATTTGGACAAAGATGCACAAGAGTTGGTCCAGGACATACAAAGTCTCCATGTAATTTGAATAAATAGAGAAAATGTTGTTTTGTGACGGACACAAATTTAAGAACTTTCCCTGTATTTTTACTAATAAAATGGCTATCTTTTATCCCTTATGTAAATAATTTCTGCTTGGTGCCTACACCTCCTCACTTTGCCATCACGTGCTCATTTGGCATTGAACAGGAACAGTGTGTTTGTTTTGGTTTATATTTCTTTGTATGGTTTTTTTTTTTCTTGTATCTTTTCCCCTCCCTTCTCCATTTTTTTCTCTGTCTTTTCCTAGACACTTTAGAATAAATCAGGCAGTATGAAGATATGGTTATATTTACGGGAGTCATTGTGTCATTAACCAGCTTTTTGCATATATACAAATTTATGTTATGAAAACCCAATTGTTTTCAACATTGTGAAAGCAAGTTGTTTCTTACAAAATATTAATTCTATAAATTGTATTATATGTGATGATTTCTGGAACATTTAGAAGTTACAAATTTAAATCATGATAAATTTTCTACATAAAATATATTTTCACAGAAATTGTGAATAGTGTGAAATTTGAGACCATGCGAGTTAATGTCTGATAGCTTTTGTTAATAGTGATGTTCTATTTTAATGTAGGGTGTGGTAGTCTGAACAGTTGTTTTGATACATAATTTCAGTTTTCACTTTTCTCAGAACATCCTGATTTTGGTCAGGACTGGAAACAAGTACAAAAAATAGGGCTAAATGAAATGTGAAACTCCAACTGGTTTTGGTTTGATGATGTTACAAACCTAATTCAGTGGAATTGGTTGATGTGAGTTCACAGTATGACAGATATTATGCACACATGGAATGTTCAAAGGGATAATATTCTGGTTCCATGGGAAAGTCACAGTGTTTCTTGGAGGAACTAATATCACTGGGAGATCATTAGAAATCCCTAGAAGAAATTGATTATCCTAATTTGAACTAATGTAAAAGAATGACAAAGAACTAAAAACTGCATGGGGAGGGGTCACTCTCACCAAGAATTGACATGACATTGTGAGTAAGAGAAATGGACAGTGTGAGGACCTGAAATATTTTGAAGCCTCCATGTGGAAGATGAGTGACTGCCCGGTAAGCTAGACCTGTATATAAGCTATTTATTATTTTTAAGATATGTTTTCTGTGTAAATACTTTGTTCTGAATAAATAATGCTTTATTTTACAAAGACTGACTATTCACTGGTTAATTCTGGACTGAAGTTGCTGAATTAAAGTCCAGTCTGTGAAAGTGATCAGTGAATTGCAGCCAAAATCCCTGGTTCAGAGGGAGAGTTTTGTGGGACTCCACCTCAAAAAAGTTGATGGCTAGAGGCCTTGACCTAAGTGGGTTGCCTCAAGGAGGACATAAAGGTGTGACAGGTGTAATTACCTTGGGAACTGACACATACAGCCCTTTAGTCATGCTTAGGGTTTCAGGTCCATACACACATGGACACGGCAAGCTAATCTGGATAAAGTCATCAGATCTGTAAAGAAAGTAGAGAGCTTCACCACTCTTTCCTCCACAGTCCACATAAAGCCTCACTGTCTCCACAATAGGGTCCAGAATTCCATATTTGCCAGCTGCTGTCTTCTAGTAAGTCAAGTAGCCTGCAATCATTCCCTACCCTGCCATAATCTTCAGAGGTGAATGCACGGCTGCTGAATAAGCTAATTGTGAACTCTCTAAAGGATGTGAAATGCTTTTCCAAGTAAAGATATGGAAGCCTATTGCTTCATATTTTTGAAATTGGATTAGACAAAGTACTGAATAATATACCATTAATGTAGGCACCACTCCAACATTGGCTTAGAAGATTGTTTCTCAGCTGGTGAATTACAACTTCCATGGGTGTTCATTAAAGCCTACCAAGGATCAAAGGGAAGAAAGGCAGGAGTCATTTAGAATGTTATTACAGTCTAAAGCAAAGAAAATCTCATTCCCCACCGGGGCTGATGTGAGGTGCAGGGAGCGGGGAGGTAGGACAATTGTATTAGGAAGAAATGGGAGTGAAATAAGGGGGAAGCGTCCAGGAAACTTGATGTACTAGGGCCCTGAATTTCTGTCAACAGACCTGCTTCCCACACCTTTACCCTTCAAGGTCAAGTATTCTCCATCAACCTCTAGAAACAAATAAAAAAATAAATGATCTAGACTTATTGTTATCGTCAATTAATTTACTATAAAATTAAGGGGATGTGACTTTTTTTAAAACTTTGAATAAGCAGTTAACCTGAAAAAGTTGAGAAATACTGGTTTAGATGATCTAAAATAGATCAGTTAAGACTTCACAAATTGGATAATAAATCCACCCACACAAGATTGTTGACTAGTAGTAAAAAATGAATGCTAATTTATGTAGCCATCAAAAAAATCCTAGATATTTGTGACAGGTTGGATCACAGAGACCCCCTTAGGACTGCACCTGACATGCTGAGACCACCCCTGAGCCCGCTTTCCCTGCTAGCTTGGAACTTCAGTACTGTGTATTGTTGATCCAGACACATTAGCCTGCTGCAAACACAGACCCAGGTTTGAACCACATTCCCCAAAAGCTGCAGACTAAACTGAAAACAGCTTAGGAAGTGTTCCTCTCTCTAGCACCCCCATACCCAGTTCCCAATGGGGTCCAAACACCAATCCAAATAAATCTGTTTTACTCTGTATAAAGCGTATACAGGGTAAATTGCTGCCTTCTGTAACACTGATAGAGAAATATGCACAGCTGTTTGCTCCCCCAGGAATTACTTACTTACTCTGGGTTAAATAATAAGCAAAAAGTGATTTTATTAAATATAAAAATTAGGATTTAAATGGTTCCAACTAATAACAGACAAAGCAAAGCAAGTCACCAAGTAAAATAAAGCAAAACACTAAAGTCTAAGCCTAATACATTAGGAAACTGAATGCAGGTAAATTTCACCCACAGAAGAAATGGTGAAATTTCTTTCACCATTTGAGAGATGTCTCAATAAGCTTCTTTCACAGACTAGACACCTTTCTAGTCTGAGCTCAATCCTTTTCCTGGTACATTCCTTGTTCCATCTCAGGTGGTAACTAGGGGATTTCATATGACTGTTATGTTCCACCCCCTTTTATAGCTTTGGCACAGGGTGGGAATCTTTTGTCTCTCTGGGTCCCCACCCCTCCTTCTAAATGGAAAAGCACCAGGTTTAAGATGGATTTCAGTACCACATGACATGGTCACTTGTCCTGTGACAGCCCAAGCCTTCATTCTTCCTGGCCTGACTCACAGGAAGGCTTGGAAGTAAACAGAGCCATCTACAGTCAATTATCCTGGTTAATGGGAGCCATCAAGATCCCAAGCCACTAGTAATGGCCCACACTTTGCATAATTATGATAGGACCTCAGAGTTATATTTCATATTTTGGTTTCAGGTACAAGAATGATACATTGATACAAATAGGATGAACACACTCAGTAGATTATAAACTTTGTAATGATCCCTTACAAGAGACCTTTTGCATGAAGTTTATTCCAGTTACATTATATTCACACTTATTAGCATATTTTCATAAAATCATATGGAGTGCGATGTCATAGTATTTCATGCAAGAGAACTGAAACAGGTCTTTTCCATCTTCAGTTTTCATTATACTTGCTCTGAATTAAATATTTGCATAAGTGACATTTAATAAATTTTAAATTTCTTTTGTATTAACCTATACCATTGCCATATAGATTGTCTCCAAGACATCCAAAGATATCTACACTAATTATATGGTACATTGATATCAATGGGGATTGAGAACATGTTCCCCTCATTGCCAGAATCAATAACAACTTCTTACTTCTTTTTGCTGAATATCCAAACAATATCCTGTATCTCACTGGAATAAAAAAAGGGGAAATAGTGGTAGTTTAAGATGTGGTATGCAATGTGGCAATGTTTCAGAATCAGCCTAGCAGACTTATGCTGTTTCTCTGTCATTCAGTATAATGTTATTATATCATAATGGCAAGCAATGATAGTATGTTATAACTTAGACTCTGATACTTCCCAGAATTTTAGAGGTGCTGGAAATACTGAACTAAGTTATTATGCAAATTATTGCCAACAATAGTAAAAAAAAAAAAAAAATTATGGGTTTTATGAATAGCATCTGAGGAGAGATGATGATCCTGGCTTTAAAGGTTTATTAAATTCCCCCAACAAAGAAACTTAAATTGCAAAAGAGTGCCTACATTTTGCAAGGAAATTAAAGTATATCAGTGTAGGCTGGTGATGAGTTAGCAAGGACAGAGATTCCAAGGGCAGAGATTCCTTTTTGTGGCTTGCTCACATTCAACCCAAACAGTATTTAGATGAGGCACAATGCTTAATGTGTGAGATTTTTAAAATGGCAGAAGGCCCAATTTTAAAAAGGTATTTAGGCATTGCTGTGCTCATCATTGCAATCCTTCAATTGATTCAGACCCACAAAGTCTTATTTTCAAAAGTGATTTAGGCATTTAGCATAAATTTCATTGACAGTCAATAGGATTTCACCTAAGTGCATAAATCACTTTTGAAGATGAGATGTAGACTTCTAAATCAATGCTGAGCACAACAATGCCTAAGCACCTTTAAAACTCTAGGCCCAACTGACTGATGAGTTAAAGCTAATGAAAAAACCCACATGTATTATTATGTTCCTATTATTCTACAATATATAAGTATGGGTCATGGGGCAGCACAGGTTTCCTTCCCCTAGTCCCTGTGCCCCATGTTTAGGCTGGTAAAGAAAGGTCTCAAACACTCCACTCTGGTGTTTCACCCATGCTCTTTTATTTACAGTGCTGATATAGTCCCAACTTCCCCAAAATCAGGCCCCTCACAGACCCTTCAGCAGGTCCTCTAGCCCCTTGAAGCTTGTCTCAACCAGCAGAGACAGAACTAGATGCCCCCTATCCTCCTGTCTGGCTAGCCCCCTTCTCTGAGCTCTTCCCGGGGTTTGTACTCTTCCTCAGTCATCAGCCCCAGTGGTTCCACCTGGCTCAGTAGGTTGCACTGAGCCTGCCCTAATTAGTGCCTTCAGTTGGGCTCCCTGCTCAGGATTTTAGCCCTTTAACCCAGCCACACTGCAGGGAAGCAGGGTCTTTGGCAGGCAGCAGAGTTATTTAAAACCTCTGCCCTGCAACAGTATGCCAGAAATAAATCAGAACTGTTAGAGAAATACTGAGGAGCCAATCTAAAGATACCTGTATTTTTTCCATTTGTGCAGAGGTATTGTTTGATTTTAAAAGGGGTGGGACATTTTTCCTTCAAGTTTCTTGCACCTTAACCTGTTCTTCCTCTCTTTCCCTCCAGTACACAGAGTTCACCTTTTAAACGGAGATTGTGGAAACAAAGGAAGCTATTTCAAAACAACATTAGTGTTGTTTATGTAGACATCACAAGATAACTTCTCATGTAAAGTGCTTAAAACTAGATCATTAATTTCATATCACAGGGATTGTGAGCAACATGAGAATTCCAGTGGTCTTACTTCCCTATTAGCTCTTAACCCTGCAAAGGGGGAAAAACAAATCTATTCTATTTAGGTTCTTATAATGCACTCCTCACCACAGGCACAGGGGTTAAGAGGTACAATTTACCCATTCCTGCACAGTGGCAGCAGTTGTGCCCATGGGATGATTCACCTGCCCAGGTGAAGGCAAGCAACCATTCCACAGCTAACCTTCACCAGTGAGACAACTCTTGCCAAGACTCCACAGAAACCCTGTGGGCAGAGGCTGCCTAGGAGATTTAAAGCATGATCAAACCCCCAGGGAATTCAAATCTTAAAACTGACTTCAATGGGCTTTGGATCAGAACCTAGTTGTTCCTGTCTCCCTCATTGCAAGGCTGCTACAGACAGACTTTTCATCAGCAGCACTTGCAAACTGTGTTCTTCCAGCAGAGTTTGGCTTGTGAATCTGACCCAGTTCTGACTGCTATTTGATCAATATGACATTGCACATTAGCAGCTTCTCAGGACAGGATTCATTTCAGGAACACAAGACTGAAAGAGACCTATATTTATGGGGTTTTGTTCCTGATAGGTACGTAGAAACTGCTACAGGAAATACTTATAGCTGTACTAAACTGAACAATACTGCTTAAAACAACCTGCTAATGCAGACTGCAGATGGATTATGTTTGTTTAGTGGGATACAATTTCACCTAATGAGCTTTTAATATCCTGGAGAAATAAACATTTGCTGAATTTCGACTTGTGCTTTTTGTGGAGCTCAAAAGTTTGCTCCCAAGCCTCTTTTTCTAATCAGCCACCTCTGAATGCTCTCAAAACCTCACTCACGATCAATACTGCCCTGTTGCTGGCAATCAGCCATGTTAAAATTAAGTTCTTTTTGTGATGTGGATTTTGTCACTTGATCTAAATGCATCAGCACCATATGTTCATCCATGTATTAATTTGCTTGTAAACAGTTACTCTGCTGTCTCCTCAGTCAGCCATTACATATAAGAAAGTATAAAGATGCTTAAATTAATGTAAATTAACCAGATAAATTCAATTGCATGGGCAGTTTCTCTTTCACATAGAATATCTGTGTGTTTTCAGATTTCAGAGTTGCTGTTGGTGTTGTTTTTCCTCATGAAGCAATTTCAGAGTAGCACAAGCAATGGAGAAATCATATCATATAAGCCAATAATACATGAAGATCCAGAGAATATATAGGTTATTATTTTTCATCATGTTTATTACAGTAGTACCTAAGGGCCAACCAAGAATGGTGCTCAATTGTGCTAGGCACTTTGCAAGCATAGTAACAGACTGTCTGTGCCCCAAAGAGTTTGCAATCAAAATAGACAAGGCAGGAGAAAGTAGTAAAATACACAATCCACTTGTGATGGCAGTAAACAGCATGTTAATACCACAATTATTTTGGCAGGGGATTGGATTTAGTTAGGAGGCAATAAGACAAATTAGAAGAGAAATGAAGGAAGAGGGGACATTGAAGGTTAGGAGCACAGGGCTGGGGAGAAGATGATAAAAGTTGAAGTGTTGAATGAAGAAACTGTGAGGGAGAAGGTTAGAGAAAACAGTTAATCAGCACAAAGCACAGAAAATGCAGCCAGAACTGCAGAAAATTCTCTGAGAGTACATCTACACAGCTAGTGGCAACAAGTCTGCAATCCTACGTTGACAGACTCAGACTTACACTACCATACTAAAAATAGTTGTGCAGACAGCATTTTTAAGTTGCAGCGCAGGCTGGAGCTCAGACTCTGAAGCCCACTCTTCTCCCTGGAACCACAATGTCTACATAGCTATTTTTAGCATGATAACAGGAGCCCAAATCTATCAATCCAGGCTTGGATGTTTGCTACTCCAGGCTCTGTAGACATATGCAACATCCAGAAGTCCCTGCTGTAGGTGCTTTTGCTCCTACCTGCTAGAGTCTCTCCACTGCAGTTTCCTTCCTTCCTTCCTACCCCCACACACCTAAACCTCAAGACCACATGGCAGGGGAGAAGAAAGGCATCACCTGGGTTCATTAAACTCTAACAGATGATGAAAGCCAAGGTGTATTGATCTGAACAATAATTTAAATCATATTTTGCATTTGTCCTTCTTAGTTATTTTCCTAAAGAAAGATTGATTCTTATTAGTTGGCTACTATTGCAACACGCTGATCTGTAACTAAATACACTACGTTTAGTGTTTCTTTTTGCTAGCCAGGATACACTATATATACACACATTTAAGCAATTCTGTAGCTTAATTTACATTTAGTCAGATTCTTAATTTTTACAATTTATATTATGTTAGAAAATGGTGAATGAGGCAATTCTTATTACTAGATTATGAATTTTTTATTTATGATTTGTGTCAAGCTGTATTTGGATGGAAATTCAAATTTCAGTTAAAATACACAAAACAGCATTAATTTTTTAATTAAATAAAACTACCTGACAAATGCTTAATATTAACTGGTTTATTAAACAAAAGTAGTTTTATGTGTAGCTAATGAACTGAACTCATTGTTTCTGGTCACCATGACCTTCAAGATTTTAGAACTAGTAGGCCTCACCTTCTCATACCTAGCTTTTATTCATACATTGAAAGAAGAAAACAAGTTTTGCTGCTTTTTCAGTTCCCAGTTGGTGGCTCATCTTTGAGTGAGCTAATCACTGAACTGAATTAATTGAGCAAACAGAAATGAAGAAAATATCCTCTCTGCACCTGCAGAAGAAGCTAATGTCAAAAGCTAGTTTAGCACTTCAGTAAACTCTGGTTCCAAATGTTTAGCCAGTGACTTGGATCAGTTAATTGGTTTGACTTTCTTTAAAACTTGGCAGCAAACACATACTGCTCAGTATTACTTTTGTATATAATTAAATAATTTGAATATATTATAGGAAGGTTAGGTCTTAACTTAGGCTGTCAATTACAAATTCAGTTTTAAATTGGTTTAAAAAAGATTTAATTTAAAATTATCTGCTCTACATTTAAATGACTTACTGAAATAAAAAAAAATGATTTTTTTGGTTTTAAACCCTCTCTAATAAGAGCACAGTCTAAGTTGACACCAGAGACACCCAGGAAAAAACCTAAGAAAACAAGTATACAGTTCCATCTATACATTTATTGTGTTCTTTCCCCTCACACTTTCCTCCCTGCCTCTGTATCACTTTTTTTGATGATCTGCAGATTTGCATCACTCTTTTGTCTGGTATTTAACTGTCAGGATCCCAACAATGGCAGTTAGGATGGAGGGTCAGAACAGAGGCAAATCTGAGGCTGGAAGTAGCAATGGAGTTTATAATCAAGTTCCAAGCCAAGGTCAATACCAAGGGGTAGCGTTCAAGTCAGGTTTCAAAGTCCAAGTTAGGAGGAAAAGTCCAAATCAATCTGAGGTTGATGGCAGGAGTTCAGGCACAGGAATGGTAACTACAACTACAGGAGAGCCACACTGTTGTCTAGACACATCTTGGAATGTCCCTGGCATTTGTAAAGGGTGGGGGAGCCAATCAGGAGCTATGTGGCTGCTGCCTGTCAAACCTCCTGAGGTTGGACTTAACATGGTGTGTCCACAGCTGGTTAAAGAGCATAACCTAGTTACAGCAGCTGCTGGCTGGCAGCCTGGAGAGACTAGCTACCTAGCAACTCTCCAGACATGAGTTCTGGACCTATGCAGCCTAGTTCCAATAACAAAAAGCGTGAGCTACACTCTACAAGCATGTTTTCCAGATCTGACCAGGCAAAAGTGGAAAAACTTGAACACAGTGAAAATGCAGATGCTTCATCTGTATCAAAAACCTCCTAGGGCATCTAGAACTTGGCAATGTCCCCCCAAGACCTAGACATGAACTCCTCACATCCCTGACCACAGAGAGGTGTTAGGAGCCAGTTCTGAAAATTGTTTGTCTACCCATCTCCACCAAAGGCATACAGTTACAGGCTCATGTGGTTACTTGGACAATTCCAGTACATTTGTCCCAGGCTGCGGCCCGCAAAGCAGAGATGCTTTTGAAAATTCTGACCTAAATATTTAGACTCACATTCTGAATTGATCTTTTTAATCTGTGCAACCTCCCTGAAGTAAACGGGGTTGCAAAGGATGTTAATCAGGTTCCTTCATTTTTGCCTAGAATTAGTGGGCTAAGGACAGAAACTCACAATTAAAAACAATCAAGTGTCTTGATGACTCAAAGCATGACTACCACTTTGACATAATACACAATTAATTGTGCGCCTAATGAATATTCAGAGTCTCGTCTGCTTGCTTTATTGGAAAAAAAATATGATTTTGCTACCTTTCAGTTCCAGGAGCCCAGCCAAGCTAGCACAGCTACCAGAGCATGAGCTGGATTCTTTTCTGACTTGCCTCTAATCAACAAACAAAAATGGTAGTTAGTTCCAAATACAGACTCTTTCTTACTAGTTAAGAAGACTGAGGCAAGAGAGAAGGCAGTTTGACTTCAGATCACAGGTTCAATTTGTCGATCTGGCTGTTAGGAAAATCCCTTCCCTCCAACTTGTATGCTGAGCGCATTTGACATGCAAATCATAGAACAAGAATAAATAGGAACCCCCACAATGCCATTCAAACAGAGTAATATTCAGAGCATAACTGCACTTTAAATATTGAGGTTTGTGTGCAGAAGTTCTGAATTTCTTTGAAATGTGCCCTTCAGGAACCACTGCCCTTTGCCATGTAGCTCTGCAGTTTAAAAGACTAGTGCCTGCTGCAGGGCATTTTTGAATAAACAATATCTATTTATCCTTGGGGGACAGGAGATGGCTGGGGTCGGGGGTGGGTGTTCCACTGAAATGCAAACAGGAATAGCCCACTTCTCCCTGCTTCAGTTTGTGAACATTAAATCATTTGAACCTTTTGACACAGAAAGCTTGGATTTCCCTGTGCAACTCACTAATGCATTTTTGCACTAATTCTAATCTTCTCATGCTGGGAGCATCAGACCCTTTGGCTACAAGAGGATAAAACTGGTCTGATTATTCAGTGTACTAATATTGCAAAGGCTCTTTTTTTTAATCATTCTGAGGTTGTGACCTCTGCACATTCCCAAGACTTAATACTGAGTCCTGTTCCCTTCCTTTGCAGACAGACATGATTTGCATTAAAATATTGCACCCACCCAGAAAGGTTCCACATCCCCAATGAAATGAAACCGTAATAAGATGAGAATTAATGTTTTTCCATTTTACATGTTTTCCCTAATTTCCCCCCAGCTCTCATCATTATTCTGAACACTTGCATTAAATCTGCCCAAACTGCACATATGGCTTACTTTACATAGCAGGTTTTATTTTATTTATTTGCTTTTTATTATCAAGGCTTGAATTGCTGGAAATCTATTGAGTTTCAAGCCAAAATGCTCATTTAAAATATATTGCCTCTGGTTTAGTGAACTGGACACATTGAGTTAATGTTTGTTTATGTTGCCAGATAAATACACTGAAAAACGGATCAGTTCACAACCTTACAATTTCTTGTAATATGCTTCAGAACCTCACTTTGAAGCAAGGGGGATTTCATCTGTCTGTGTGGCAGCCATAAGGAACATCTTGCTTCTCTGCCAGAAAAGATGAACGTTCAAGAAAGGCTGGACCACATTTCAGGAGATTAAATAAAGATTCTGAATATATTAATAAAATCTATTCAAAGGATTACTGTCTCGTCCCTTTATATATAACGTTAACTCTCAGTAACAGGATTGAGAAGAGCTGGATTTTTTCTTATGAAGTTCTGTCTTTAATTGACCCTGAAAATGAAATCAGTTTCCTCCCCGCACTTTCCAATGCACACGTGTGCTTTTTTCTACTGTGAGCTAAATTCTACTTGCTTTACTTGTAGGAATGGTCAGAGGGACTATGTGATGGTCATAGGGAAGACAGCCAGCAGGTTTTGATCCTCAGTAGTAGCATTTGTGCCTTTATAGTAAAAGATGTGACAGTAATAAAGATGTGCAACACTTTCATAATAAATCATCAGATCTTTACACAGTTTGGGGTTTTGCTGTGAAAGGGAACTTCAATTCAAAGCAGTCTAGGTGTGAGAGAATCGCATACTTAAACTAGAAGTTTCTGAAAACTTCAAGAAAGACTTTGTTTGAGCTTGCTTACCCCACAAAACCCCATCGGATAACCTCCAATATTAATTGATCTGTGCTAATTATTAGTGGATAAGACTAAGTCCAAACCCCTCTGTGAATGTAAATGATATCTAGCCAAACATTTCATAACCACAACTAGCAAAACCATCTGGTTCATTGTTGGCAATCTCTGTAGAGGGGCCTGTCTGATTTAGCATTGAGATTGTCTCACTTTTCCTTCTAGAGTTGGTCCTTCCAAAGATGACTCACTCTGAGGGAATGGAAGCTTGCAGTGCTATTTCTGTGTTGTGCCTGTTCCCTGGTTAGAGAACTCCCATGTCTAATCGATATCACAAGTATCAGAATCACCTTAAAAATAGAAAAACGGGCAGTCAAATTCTGCTTTGAATTACATCTCTGCAACTGCAAAAGCTTAAATTAGGGTTTCATGATGCCACAGTTCAGGACAACTGTCCCTGTATTTCCCCTTAATGATTCAGTAAGGGCACCCACGCTCAGGCTTCTGGCTTCCTAACTGTTGTCTTTCTTGGATGGAAACCTGAGGTTCACTCTCTTCTCACCAGGATATTTCCAAACCGCAGTTTCCTGCCTTCATTGTGGTATTCCCCGCAGAAGACAATCCGCCTTAACAGGCCAGTTTGCTTTCTCTTCAGAGACTAATGGCAGTGTAACGTCCCACAGTTAAGCTCTCACATAATTCTTCTAGGCAAACATTTTATTTTAAAGTAAAATCACTATAGAGAAAACATTAAAAACAGTAAAAGAATCTAAACACATGTTAATAAACTTGCCTGAGATCCCACCTTCCAACATGACTCAGGCAGGATCAGTCCTTCGAAACCTCACCCATGGATCTCCCTGTGGCTGCAAGATCATCACAATCTTTACTGAGAACAAGAATCCATGACTCCATGAGCCACTCATTTATTCAGTCTGGTTTTTTGAAGAGACTGTGAACAAGAAATCTAATCAGACAGACAACGAATCCCCGCTGAAAGTGCAGCTTCAAACAAAATATTTCCCAGGAAATCCACTTCACATATATTGTCCTAAAAGGCCTTTATCTTCCATAGATTTCATTACTGATGTCCTTACTTCTAAAGAAGTTCCATACAATCCTACAATAAAACATAAATATTTTCATTTTCAATCCAGTGGAGTCCCAAAATACTAAATTAAATAAGGTTTAACTTAATTCCATAAGGTTTGTCCAGGTATTATTAGATCTGTCACACATGGAATGTAAATTGAGGTAGAACTTGACCTCTTGCTGTTTGTTGTTTACAAATAATTAGTTTTTCTTGATATACCAAGAGATCATTTCAGAAGTGTCAAATCATTTTAATTTCCTAAAGAAAGGCAAATTGCATAAAATTATAGCACTCAAAACTGCCAGCATTTTTATGAAGCAACAATTATTCTTTATATTCTGGAGCACCTAACAGCCCAGATCAGGCATTTGGGTCACTTTGTGCTTGGTCCTGTACACACACACACACACGACTTCTCCGTAGAATGTTGAGCTATATATATATGTATCATGCATAAAACAAACCTATGAGGGAAATGACAAGGTAACAGGAAAATTCCTGGTTACCTTAAGAAGAAGTGTCAGCACACAAATACCTTAGTCATCTTTGAATGATTCATAGACATCACAGCAGCAGAGAGTTTTAAGGAGGAATTTGAACAAGGACAAAGTGATGCAGATTTGACCTTTAGTGCCTATTAATTTTTGAAAAGCAATTCAACCATTCAGAATCATATTAATTCATGTTCTCATTCCAATTTCATTGTGATGTTTAGCATGAAGATTTAACGGTAAAGCTTTCAGCCATAGAGTTCCCTCTGGCATCTGGACTAGTTCAGATCTACTGTGCAAAGAGATAAGGTGGATAAGATTATGGAGACTACATGGCTGTGCATACCTCTTTGTGTGGAAAGAAAACCAAATCTGCAGGACTCTTTGTGTGGCCATATTCTGGGACTGCTGGGGATATTGAAGGGCTCCAGACTTTCCCTGCAAAAAAACGGGTCACTAGGGCTATGTAGTCTACTCAAGCCATATGACTTAGTTTCTACTCTACAGCCTACAGGGACAGGAAAATTCTTCTCTCTTTTCTCACTTCGAAGATCGACTAAACCATGCCTGTCACTTGGTCTGGACCCTAGAAAGAGGACTTGCCCTGTAGACAGTGGCACTGGAACAATTTACGTAGTGGGGTGCCAAGAGCCATTGAACCAAAGCGTAAACCCTGTATATAATCAAAAGCACTTCAAGCCAGGGGGTGGCATCACCCCCAGCACCTCTAGTTCCAGCACTTTATGACTGCATAATACATAAGATACAGCCTGATTTCCAGCACAGACCATGACCTATCAAATGTTTAGGGCTTATAAACTGCTGATGTTGCAGTAGTAAATGTTGGCAGGGGGGAGGGGGATGTTCCACTGTTTCAGTTGTCTTGGGTCCGAAGACACATTAAACCAAGTTCCATCTGTCTCTGGCAGCTGTTCAGACAGAATTTCTAGATCTCATGGCACTTTTTAGAAAAGAGTAGGAAATAACCCTGCTGCCTTGACCAATATTTGCTCTTTCAGTAAAGCAAGTTCTGTTGTCTAAGGTTGCATTTAGACTATTGTTAGAGGGTGTTTTTATGTTTTCACTTTACTACTATATCTAGCTAGCTGATTTGTAAAGTGCTTTGGAAAATCTGAAGAATGTACACTGTAACGTAAACCAAAAGACTATCTGTGATGGACCAGATTAGCTCCACAGTCTGAAGTGTCAAAACTTAACTTTACTCAACTAGCATCATTGCGTAGCGCTGAGTAAAATATACTGTGACTGGTCCATTTGCCCAGAGATGGGTGAAATCTCCTCATTGATTTCAATGCAGAATTTTCCATGAGTAAGGACTAGAGGATTGGGTTAGTGTCAGTTTTCAGACCTGGACATTCATATATATTTACTGGGGAAAAGCCAGCCCTAAATATTTACATGAGCCTGAATACCAGTATATGTTTTCCCCTAAATCAGCCTTGCAAAATTCTACTCATCCTGGCTAGTAACTTTTTTCACGGATGAGTAAAAGTATTGTGTTTTTGTCATTATCAATACATCAAGAAAGGACAGGTAAACAGAGGGTTTTTTTTGACTGAACTAGTAAATATTCCATACAAAATTGCAAAGCTTCCCTACAATAGGTTTTATCGATACTGCCACAGAAATAATGTTTTCCTTAAAAGACATTTAGACTCTGATGCAACCAATGCTAATATGCATAACTTTACTCACATGGATAATGTTATGTATGGCACTTGAATAAGTGTTTGCAAGACTAAAGGCGAACAGCCTAATCCAAAACCCATTGAAGTCAGTGGAAAGATTCTCATTAACTTCAAAAGGGGTTTGGATTAGCCCAAGACAGTAGCAAATGCAAAAAAATTAAAAATTCTGATTTCTATTCCCCCTCCATTTACACCAACACACTTTGGTATTTTTTGTAACAAGTGCCAGCCAACCTCCCGGGTTATGTAGATTTCTGACAAATTCATTTTCCCCAAGTATATTTTTTGTTCCATTCTTTAAATCTGTACTGTATTTCATTTTCATATTCACAGTTTACACTAGCTTTATATCTTATTCCTTTACTACATTAGCAGTCGGTCATGAGAGATTGTGAAGTGAGGCTATGAATATTACACCAATAAACTCATCCGAAGTATAAACACTTTTTGGCTACAACCTTTCTAGATGAACATTATATAATTAAGATTCAATCCCTTTCAAAGACTGATAACCAAAGGACTGATTCTAGAATTTTTGATAAACATTTTACAGATTTTGTTTTAAATCTCAGATTGCAGGATGTAACCAGAATTTCCTGTTGCTTTATGATCCAGATTTTCAAAAGAGCTCAGGGCCAGGTTTCTAAAAAAGAGCTAAGCTCCTATTTAAGCATCTTACTAACAGCCAGGCTTTCAAAAATGTCCAACATCCGACATGCAAAGCACGATGGCCCTTTATTTTGGTGCCTAAATGGGAACTGAGCCCTTTTGAAAACTGGGCCTCAAGTCTGGACCAGATTAGGACAACTTGTGCTCCTAAACACACTGTGACACAAGCCTCCAATGTTTTCATGCTTTTCTTCATAACTCTGAGGCCTAGGCATTTAGTTTTTTAAAAAAATGAAAGCTGAGATCCTGATTTAATCACATGACCCCAAGACCTGATGCGATAGGCATAAACCTACTGAATTTATGCCTTATTCTGGCCATGCCCCAGTTGTAGGTACTGAACTGTCAACATAACAGTCTCAGCCAGGACCTGGAGTTGTTTGAAAGTCTTCATATGTCATTTTCAGAACAGTGATGTACATAACCACTGTGGAGGCAATTTCAAATATACTTTAAACTCAGCTACTTATTTTTCAAGAGCTGATAACTAGATATTTTAAATAAGTCATTATTTTAATTGAATAGACTGTTTTTCAGTCACCTCTTTGTGCTTGTGTATATGCATGCAATATACACCCAATGCATCCCCAGTGGTAACTGCAACAGTGAAGGTATTCACTCCTGGTACCACTGCCATCCTCTGTGAAGTGTTTTATCACAGAGAAGCAGCTACTGGTGGTTGCCAAGGGGATCAAGCACACCTACTGGGTTGCCAAGGGGATCGAGCAGTGAATCAAAAGTATGGTAAAGAGGAGTTCTTAGGCAGCTTGTGCTATTCTTCCCCACACTCCAGCCCTGGTTGCCATTAGTGATGTGAATCGGGCCTATTGTACTTAGTAAAGATGAAAGGCCAGATTCAAGAAGAATGGTTCAGCAAGGCTTCTGAGAGTAGCTACTGAATCAGCAGACCTGAGACCATGCTTCTTCCCAGTTAGGTTCTGGGCTGAGATGGTCCCTTCAACACCATACTTGTGAAGCATGAAGCTTTCCACTGCCATACCCTCATCTCATGGCTAACTTAATATGGCTATAGAACCTTGAGGACAAAGCTCCTATTTGCTTTGTATTTTTTATTTGGTAAGGGTTAGGTACAAGGGATTCTTAGTATTATTATTAACAACACTATTTAGAAGCCTGCCCTTGTTTTTAGGGGAGATCAGAGAGGAAAATCCTGTGTTGCAAAATAATTGAAGCTGTCAAATCTATCAAGGGGATACAATTTTTACATCTCCCTTACAGAGGAGAATTTCATATATTATTTTTAGAAATAGTCTGACTATTCATTTGAACTGACACTTTGTAGCTTGGGATTCACATTGCAAAAGTACTTCAGACACAGGAAGTCCACAGCTTCCTTTTTCTGGTTAGAAGCTGCAAGGTTGGTACTGGATTGTACCAGTCCTGAGGCAGTAGTGTTTGGATGAAAAGCCAAAGGAGTTCCTGAAGGAATGCTTCAGAATTGAGCACTGTTGGCAACTGCAACCACTTTTGTTCTCACCTAATAAGCATGCCTAATGAGCATACATTAGCACTAGCTAATAGGGCTGCACAGATGTGTGGTGCTGACAGCTGGAAAAGAAAGAATACCTCTAAAGCTCAAAAGGTTTTCCATTGGGGAAAGTGAAAAATACTATAGCAGTTTCCCCACACGTTGTGAGGAAAAACATGAATTCTCATCACACACTCTGGGATGAAAGGGAGCTGCTAAGGAGTCACATAGGCAAGCAGGCGGACTAAACATGATCCCTCCTTGGAAGATACCATTATACAACTCAGTGAAGTGTACAGCCATAAATACAAGCGAGGTTGTGGCCAGCTCCTTTGGGAATAGAGGTGTGAAGAGGAGCTATTAGTTGCATTAAAAGCTCTAACTTGTATCTTGGACCATGTAGAGGGTCATAAAGGAGAGTAAGATTCCTTCATCCCACCTCACCTTCCTGCTTCTGCACGGGCTATTTAAATCTTGGGTCTGCGGACACAGGAATACTCAGGTGTTGAGCACCCACTACTCCCTATTCAGGGCAGGTAGGCAGAGAACAGGTCAGGAATGGTGGAGCCATACAGATCTGAGCAGAGAGGAAGTAATCTGATCCTGGTAGAAACAGACTGTTTCTCTCCGTGAGCAAAAGGAGACAAACCAGGGAGAGAATTCCATCTCTCAGAGGCATAGTTCCTTCACTGCATCTTATATATGGGGCTTCTGGTAAAACCACATCTAGGCCATAGGTATCAAAAACTGAATTTGAAATAGAATGGGTCAAATTCAGGCCATGCTGAAACCACTGGCAAAACTCCCATTGACTTCAATGAGGCCAGGATTTCACCAACGAGAAGCAAGAAATATTACATGTAAACATTTTCTCTTATTTATTTCAATATATTTTATTGTTTTCATACAACTATTGAAAACAATGAAAAAATACCAATTAAACCACCAATCCATCTTTATATTGATGCAGGCTTGTTTGCTATAGTACATTACTTAGTGTTTTGTTCACTTCAGATTGAAAGATCTTAGGTGATACATTTATTCCCCGGGGAGATTAATCTAAATTCCAATACATCTGTACCTTAGGCAGGATTTCTTTCCTGCTGTTCAGGGTAATGCTGATTAATCTTATCACTTTTAGTTATTTCTCAGCATACCAAGCTAATTTCTCTCCATTCTTGGTTCTAACCTTCAAATTATAAGGTGGGCTGGTAGCACCACCTATTATGAAGGTAGCCCAACATTTCCCATCTTTTCAGTTGCTTACAACTTTGCCAAACTATTTTGGCTGAAATTTGCCAGGCTGGAGGTCTCAGGCTGAATTGTTTTGAAAAAAATTGGCCAAAATGGTTTAGCCATTTTCGAGAATAAGGCTAAAGAAAACTGTAGTATTTCACCCAGTTTAAAAAAATCTGGACACCTCTGCTTTGAAGCATTCAATGCTTGTAGCAGAGACACTATTCTCAGAAAGGGGTCCTGTGGAAAAAACAATATAAGGCAACCATAATTCTTACTTTTCCTAATTTTTGAGTGCTCAAATATGCAACCTTAATCTTTTTCTTCTAATACAGCTTTGTTTGTGTGTATAATATATATAGCTGATTATCATGGCTCCACTTACTCAATTCTTAGCTAAGCTACAGTATTTAACTCTTTTAGCCCTTGGTCCTGCAACCTGAAGTCAACAGTCTCCATGTAAGCACATGATCTGCTCCTATGACAGACTGAAGTGTAGATACCTAAAATGTCCTTTATAAATCAATTCCTTCAGCCCCTGATAATTCCAGAAGCACTCCTATAAATATTCTCTGACTAGTCAATATATTTCTGGTCTCCAAATAGCCAAAAGTAAATGCAATATTCTTGGCATGGCCACAACAAGCTTATAGATAGATACAATTATTTATATGGAGAAGAACTGCATGACATAACCACCTGGTATACACAGACCAGAGCTGTACTTCTTTGCTGTTATATCTTACTGCAAACTTATGTCTAAGTTACCGTCATCTACGCCTTTCCAGGCTCCCATTGACTATCAAATTTGAGAATATTTTTCATGATGCATTTTTCCTGTGTTCAATCATATTTTGTTACATGCTGCCCATATTTCTAATTTCTCCTGGTCCCTTTGTGTTATTTCCCTGTCTTGTCTGGAGTTCACACAAGTCCTCTCAATTTAGAATCATCTACAGATTTCATTAGAAATGCTGTTTACTCCCTCCTGCAGAGCATTAACAAAGATGTTAAATAAGACTGGATCTAACACAGATCCCTGTGGTATTACACATTCCAGTTTCAGTCTTTGTCCTTATTCATGGTTTTATCTGACCATTGTGAATGTCATGAGGAATTAACAGAAACATTTTGTGCTCTCAAAAGAAATGAATAAAAAATACATAAAACATGACTGAATATATTATTCCTTAAATACTTATTACACACACTGTAAAAAGAAATATCACCAGCCTTTTAAAAGAGACTGTTTTTTCAAGGCTAAATTTTTTTATGTCAAAAATAAAAAAAAAATCAAATAGTTTTTTAAACACACTTCCCCATGCTGAATATGAGCAATTGAATAAAGTAAAGTAAATTCCAAAGTGCTAGCAAATAAGTGCATCTTCCCTTCTGTTGTGATCCCCCTGGTAGTCCCTAAGGCTCTATCCATTTAGGTTTTTCTTATGTCCATCATCATGGTATTTCAAGCACCTCTGGAATATAGGCAATGTGGTGTCTAAGGAGCTGAACTCCTACTCCAAGGGCTAGGAAATATGAAATAGTGGATTGACCAGCCTATGAAACTAATGGGAGTAACCAAACAACACTATGGCAGATCCTATTGTAAGTTCTGTTTAAATAAATGCGTAGACAGATCTTGGATAAATACTAGTTGTTAGATCGACAAAGAGTCTTGTACCACCTTATAGACTAACAGATCTTAGGGATCATGAGCTTTCGTGGGCTAAGACCCACTTCATCAGATGAATGTTGTGGAAATCTCCAGAGGCAGGTATAAATATGCAGGCAAGAAAGCAAGGTAAATTCAGTCATGGGGGGTGAGGCCCCCTTCCAGCAGCTGAAGTTAGACTGTAGTTGTTAGATGTGATTCCATTCTTTTTAGCTTCTGTGGCATTACACAAGTGAAATATGTCCCTTTCTGCAGAGCCGGCTCTACCTTTTTTCCCGCCCCCTGCAAGCCAAAAAAAAATGGGGGGGAGGGCGTCCAATTTGTGCCACCCAAGATTGACCAGAATGCCACCCCTTACAACGTGCCACCCTAGGCATGTGCTTCCTCAGCTGGTGCCTGGAGCTGGCTCTGCCTTTTGTGAGTCTCTTGACTGAATAATTTATTCATAGCAAAGCTGCTGCCTAAAGAATACCCACAGAATCAAAACATTACACAGGGTCAAAACATTACCAGTACTGCCCCAACAAACCTCGCTGCATGGGAAATGTAGCTATCTCCCCAACTTCCATAGGGGCTGGACCCTAGTGGTAGGGGCTTGATCCTGCTCCTGTTGACTTGATTAGGTGTAGGATCAGGCCATATCTCCCCAAATCCTTCTCCGTGTACACAGGACAACCAGAATGATTCTGCCACACTTGGACCATCCCAGCTCCAGAGAAGGGGGCAGGATTTTCACATACATGTTTATACTTTGTTGAATAAAAAGATTACTGGACTTTAACTTCTATAATTTTTCTCTTCAGTAATAAAAAAAATGGTGACCTTTTGAAGAGATTTAGCTGCAGTATAGTAATACAATTCTTTTTAAACATTTAGAGTTTTCAATTTAACCTAGTCTGTTATAAGGATATATTGCCAGTTTGACAGAGTGTAAAATACAGAGCTGTTAATATTTAAAACTAAGTAAGACTAAAGCACACACACTCAGGCAGTACTTACTTAAGAGATGGGGGAACTGGTTCAGAAAATTTTAAGAGACATGTCACATTGCAAAGCACCATTTATCTTGTCTCTCGACAAGTTTAGGGGCATCTCAAGGGGCCTCAGCTACCATCAAACCTTATGAATTCCAGGGTTTCCTTCACACTGATGTAGGCAGTGCAGTCTTGCACAATTCTGAACCAGTAAATACCAGAGCCAATGATGGTAGCCAAACAATCTCAATGTGACAGACATGATGATTTCTTGCAATATCCTTCATTAAGTTTATAAATTATTATGGGCCAGGTTTGTATGTAACCTGTCTGGAAGACAGATGTGACAGATATTGTAACCTCATGCAGTATCTTTGGGATCCATTGTTTTAAATGAATGGTTTCTGTATGGTTGTATTTTAGTGCATGTGGAGAGGAGAGGGGTGCTTTCACAGCTGCTCCAGGAACTCAAAACAGTGGGTGGTGATTCAGGAAAATCAGGCAGGTTGTAACCCTGTCCAGAGAGGAACCACCTATACTAGTTCAAACTAGGTTCTCCAAAGACCAACAGAGAAAGAGAGGAATTTTGAATAAATAGCCTGAGTTTAAACTGACTCAGGGCATTTTTTCTTATCCAGCACATGAACAGGACTCTCTGTCCAAGGGACATCCCCAATCCTTAGGGCAGTTTTGGAAGTCTTGACCTACTAGGGCCTGATAAGACTCATGGGTGATTGCCAGTAAGCTGTTTGTATGCATGTAACTTCCTTTTAAAATATATTCTCTGTAATGATGTCACTTTAAGAATAAAGCTTGGAAGGAACTGTGTGGTAACTTACAACTGCAAGAAATACACTCATCCTAGCCTTGGGAGAATAAATAAAGTGTAGACAGTGGCCTGGTTTGGCAGTCTGGCTTGTTGGGGATGTCACAGTGTAATCCAAGGAGCTGTGTAGCCTTAAAACCTTAGTCAGGAGGGAGTGAGACATGAGCCTTTGCCCAAGCGAGGTGATAGCTAAGAGACAAGAGTCTAAAGTGCACACCCTTGGTGGATCACAGAGGGGGAATTACTTTGGAACTGCATTTACCCTGAAAGCTGAGGAAGGAAAGGGAAAAGACGACTTTGAGAAAGATCAGATAGTTTTGGCCAAGTTTTTCATGGCTTCTCTGAAACTGCAAACATTTTGGCAATCACCTTCCATGATGAGCAAACCTGAAAAGAATGAGAAGGTTCAGGGTTTTTTTAAAAATAAGTAATCAACAGCTTAAATATATAAACTTAATCTAGAAATCAATTTGGAAATTTCACATGAACAGACTGTTTCATGAGATTTCTGGTTTCTCGTGTGTGGTCCCAGATAAAACTGAGGCCACAGAGAGACGCTTAAAAATAAAACTGGCAAAATTTAACCAAACATTTTTCAAATTACATTTGGTTTACATTTCAGGAAAAGGTTTGAATTAATGTTTATTTTATCAATCTGAATCATCCATCCCTAACATGTATTTTTCTTAATATTAAACGTAGTTAATTTGCTGCCTGTCAATGAACTTTGTAAGTTTGTTGTATTTGTTATATTTCCAGGGTAGCCAATTTGACTAACTGGAACGTGGAAACAACAATGGAAAACACATATCATTCTACCTTTGGTCCAATGGAGCTTTATGTTAGATTTTTTTAAACATAATATTATTTAATAGAAGGCATAAATTAGACCTATGCACATAATTATTTTTTCAGTTCACTGGAGGTACAAAAAAATGTTTTGGGTCAACCTGAAAACAAGATTTGGAGAATATTTGGTGGATTGAAAAGTAAAAAAATAAATTAGAATCAAACAAAATGTTCATCCAACATGAAACAAAATGCTACATTTGTATTTCAATTTTATTTGTAAGAAGTTTTTTACAATAAAATTAAAAAATTTCAAAACAAAAAGCCATTTTGAATCAAAAAGTTAAAACTTTTTATTTGTAAAATGTCAAAATGAAACGGACATTTTTTTCAGAATTTTTTTGTTTGGTAGGTTTTTTTTAACCTAAACAATTCACTAGACTTCACACTTATGGGTATCATTATGATTCCATTGATTTCTGTGGAACTAATCCAGATTTAAATCAATATAAAAAAAGAGCAGAATCATGCTCTCATCTTTTAAGAAGCTGGGGATGAGTCTAGGATTGCCTCGCCCACAGAGATAAACTGCTACAGCTGTCACTAGTGTCAGAAAGTCACAAAGATGCCACATGATAGAATGTGTAGGAGTTCAAGGCAAGGACTGCCTTTAAAAAAGCCTCTTTGTTGCACTAAGCAGCTTAGGCCAACTGCCAGACTAGATGATGCTTGCTAGGGCAGAAAAGTACCAAACCTATCCCAAAGCAAGCAGGTGTTTTATGGGTTGAAGCTTGCTAGCATTTTTTAACTATTTCAGACTGTCTTTAATATTGTTGAGCAGAACATTGTTGTGTGCTCATACTGTATTGCTCTAAGTGACACTTTACAGTATTCATCTTCTTTCTGGCACTTCCATTTCGTGTTGCACAATTTTCATATGGGTCACTGAAATATACAAAGTGTTCATGGTCTCTGAGATGCTGTGTTACTTCAATAATATTGATCAAAGGTTTTCAGTTAAACTCAGTTTTGGCAGCAAATTAGCTCAAGCACAAGTCCGTATAATAGAACGCACTTAGCATGTGACTTGATGCACAGCAGTGATACTCACACTTCAGCAGCTAGGGAGCCATTTTAATATCTGATTGGGTTTTGAAAAGCTGCAGAAAAATTGCATCATGACAGTCTGCTATGTCGCAGTGTTTTATCAATATATATTGATAATACTGCATCATTCTGCCTCAACGTCCTCATGAATTAAATGAAACATCTCAATGTGATAAGGTAACTTTCTTACCTCCTATTTTCCGTTCCCTGGCTTTTCTCTTTTATTACCCTTGCTTTCATCTTTGTACCTGAGTACTGATGCCACTCTTACTTGAGGGAAGGGGGTGAGATCATTAGGTCAAGTTCTACATGTCTATTTGTTCATAAAACCTAGCTGTGTCTGACAGATTGCTGTCAAGCATCATGGGGAATGTTCCTTCAGCATGTGGCCATATTCTACTCTGTTACACCCCGGTAGATCCAAAGTAACTCAGGTAATTTGCCCCATATTTACTACATCACTGATTTTGGATGGGATGATTAATCCATCAGATGAATGAATCTTGCAAGAGCCCTGGTGTAGGGGAATGGACATTCATGTATCTTAAATGTCACAGAAAGAGGATCACTGATATAAAAGAAAGAGATGTCCACTTCTTTCTTATTTATCTGACATTTATCAGCATGGACTGTATGTTTACTGATAAATTGAATCCTGAACAAATCATTTTTCTGTAGTTAAAAGGAACAAATTCTGCCATCAGTTACACTGCAGTCAATCAGAGTTAACTCCATTGGGGTACTTCATGTATAACTTTGGGCCATTCTCTTTAGTAGCACACAACACCTGTGCACAAAATCCTGTGTTTAGTTATGACTATTATTTCAAAGTGTTTTTCTAGTCTGCATAGTGACTGTATAAAATTGGAACCATCTTATTCAATTGATCTATTCTCAGTGAATTTTCAGTTGTATCCAGAATCTTTTGAGATGAATACGTTTTTATTACTACTTCTACTAGACATTATTATACGGCATAGTCATTAACAGAAATAGGAGCATAAGATGGATTCTGTGCTGACTTATAAATCTTCAGTAGAATTATTTAAATTCTCACTGAAATGTCAAATCTGCCCTCATTTAAAACCTGTGCAATTCCATAGTTTTAAAGGGAATTAAAAAATGCAAATAATGGCAGGCACCAAATACAATAGGCCTGCACAGCTTTTAACAAAGGGTAGAATTCGGACTAAATTCTGGATTAAAAAGCTAATGCAGTCTTGGGATGTATCAGGCAAGGTATTTTCGGTAGAGATAAGGAGGTGAAATCATTAGGCCACTGGTGAGACCTCAGCTGGAATACTGTATAGAGTTCTGGTCTCCCATGTTTAAGACGGATGAATTCAGACTGGAACAGGTACAGAAAAGGGTGACTAGAATGATCCGAGGAATGGAAAACCTGTCTTATGAAAGAGCTTGGCTTGTTTAGCCTAACCAAAAGAATGTCCCCATGCTCAGGGTTTAGCTGCCATATTTGGGGTTGGGAAGAAATTTTTTCCCAGGACAGATTGGCAGTAACCTGGGTTTTTGGGGGGGTCTTTTTGCCTTCTTCTGCAGTATAGGGCATGGTTCACTTGCTGGAAGATTCTCTGCACCTTGGAGTCTTTATACCATGATCTGAGGACTTCAGTAGCTCAGACATAGGTTGGGGGTTTATTACAAGAATGGGTGGGTGGGATTCTGTGGCCTGCAATGTGCAGGAGGTCAGACTAGATGATCATAATGGTCCCTTCTGACCTTAAAGTCTATGAGACTATATATTATTAGCGGTGACTGATGCAAAAACCAAACCAAACCAAAACACAACACTGTTTGACTCTCAAACCTAGACTGAGCTTTCAGAACTGGATGTTACATGTAATCCGAGCACATCTGATAAGGACCTCAAGACACAGTAAATATAGAACACCATGATGCAATTTCTAGTCACTTTTTCCCAACAGAATCACACTTTAAACCCTGGTGAGGACATTTTGGTGATTAAGCAAATAAATAAAACAATGGACAAAAAATTGGCAAAAGAAAAAATAAAAACAAATACATGCCCATATTCTGTGCTTCAGGAGATATGTGTTTGAAAAATAAGAAAGTAAACATACACACCAAACACACACACACACACTTTTCGAGCACCAGCCTCTCTGTGATTTGAAAAAGAGAGAGAGAGAGATTAGGGCATATTTACTAGTAATAAAAAAGTACTGGGAAGATTGATTTTTGTATAAATATTAATACCATACAACTGGAATGCTGCCAGTTTATTATTACATATACCATCTGGATAGAATTAAGTTAGTGTCTCCAACAAACTGGGACATCTCATATTGTACATTTTAAAAAATGGCATGAAGTTCAATGGTAATAACACATTCTTACGTGAAAACTGATTCAGTACAGGTTAACTTTAAAAAGAAGGTGAAGGGTTTTTTGTTTGTTTGTTTTTGTAATGTCTGTTATTTCAGGATCTCAAGGAAAAATAAGATCTATGGTTATTCAAACATATACACAGATTAGCACACCACATAGGTCAAAAACTGTATTTTTCTACATTGCTTGTAGTTTCTTTTTAATCAAAGGGTGTATTAGTTAGAAACTTAACAGATGGTTAGGATTTTTCATAAGCTGTCGTGGCTGACTGCTACATGTCTTTTTTTTTTTTTTTTTTTTTTTTTTTTAAAAAAAAGCAGTTAAACTTGCTTGAATTAAATTAAAAGAACCTGAACTAAAACCTCTGCTTTTTGGATTGCTAAATGACATGAAAATAAGAGTCCTTGATCCCAAGGTCACACGTCCAGCCCATATGATTCAACGTGGCCTTAAATCTTGGTTAGCCACACAGCTTCTCTCCTTCTGCACCCACCCATGGCCTAGCACACAGAACTGATATGAAAGACAGACCTTCAGGGCCAGAAACAGATTCAATACTGTCATTTCAGTGGCGACCTCACAGGTAAGATACTTGGTCTGTAATACAAGCAAGAGGCTGCTTGTGGCATTGTTCTTAGTTCACTCCCGCTAGTCATTACGTACCAGAATGGTGTGCTGAAGATGGCGCTGACTGCTAGAGAGGAATTAAAAAGATGATATAGTTTGTTTGCTTTTAATGAAAATAACACAAATACTCTTCGTAGTTCCTCACTTTATTGCAAAGCATATAGCATCGTTATAGGCCTTTAAGTGCTTTAGCATCAAAGGGCAAACCATCTGGAAAAAAAATACTTCCACTTCAGAAATGTCATTTGTGAAAATATACACAGAGTTTAAATTTTTTTCTTATCTTCTTTCACCCCTTCCTTGGTCCCTTCTCTTAAATCCTGTTTCTGGAATTAGCCATAACCCTGCTACCAGGCTAAGCCCCAGTGGAATCATGTGCAGTTGCAGAATTGAAGCCCAAATTTCCAAAAATAGCTATCCATTCTTTATCAAAGTCAAAAGTAATAGGGAAGATGGAGTAGTTTGGAAGCAGACTGCAGGAATCCATGGTTACAGCTTTCAAACCACTTTAGGAAATTTAGATAACTATTTTCAATTAACAGTAAGTCTGAAAGACATCCAAATATTTCTGACAGAGTTGGCATTGGGCTTTGTTACAAGGATAGGTACCTGGGTTAGTATGTTTGTTGGGTGGTGTGGGGTTGCTGGTAAGTATTTATTTCAGGTTGAGGGGAGCTGTCTGTAAGTGAGGACTGGTCTGTCTCCCAAGATCTGTGAGAGTGAGGGATCATCTTTCAGGATAGGTTGTAGGTCTTTGATGATGCGTTGGAGAGGCTTAAGTTGGGGGCTGAAGGTGATGGCTAATGATGTTCTGTTTTTGTCTTTGTTGGGCCTGTCCTGTAGTAGATGGCTTGTGGGTATTCTTCTGGCTCTGTCAATCTGTTTTTTCACTTCCCCAGGTGGGATTTGTACTTTTAAGAATGCTTGGTAGAGATCTTGTAGGTGTTTGTCTCTGTCTGAGGGATCGGAGCAAATGTGGTTGTATCTTAGAGCTTGGCTGTAGACAATGGATCGAGTGGTGCGTCCTGGATGGAAGCTGGAGGCATATAGGTAAGTGTAGCGGTCAGTAGGTTTCCGGTATAGGGTGGTGTGTATGTGCCCATCATTTATTAGCACAGTTGTGTCTAGGAAATGGACCGCTTGTGTGGATTGGTCCAGGCTGAGGGTGATGGTGGGATGGAAATTGTTGAAATCATGGTGGAATTCGTCAAGGGCTTCTTTTCCATGGGTCCAGATGATGAAGATGTCATCAATATACTGCAAGTAGAGTAGGGGCATCAGGGAACGAGAATTAAGGAAGCATTGTTCTAAGTCTGCCATAAAAATGTTAGCATATTGTGGGGCCATGCGGGTACCCATAGCAGTTCCGCTGACTTGAAGGTATATATTGTCTCCAAACGTGAAATAGTTGTTGGTGAGGACAAAGTGAGAACTTGCGAATGGTTCGCTCATTACACTAATTGATTGCATTTCCCTAGTTAATTTACCTTCAATAGTAGTATCTTTCCTGTCAGACACAGATATCCATTTCAAAAGGTACTTTTTAGTCCTGCTGATAATGGCCCATCCAAATTAAACAGCCTCTTAGAATTGGTATGCTAATGTACAGACTTTTTTTTTTTGCTTTCTGTGTGTATAAATGCATCTTACTTCTGTTCCGTTCTGTGCATCCGATGAAGTGGGCTATAGCCCACGAAAGCTTATGCTAAAATAAACTGATTAGTCTCTAAGGTGCTATAAAGTCTTCCTCGTCTTATATACATGTATCTGTTACCTGGATTTGCAGTTGAGGTGTATTATTACGCTGTACCTTGGATATACGTAACAGCAATGCTCAATAAATTTCTCTCTCTCTCATCATTTAAAAGAGATTCATAATACACATTCATTAGGTGTAAGTTTCTCAAGTGTAACTGAGTATAACAAATTGACTATGCTGCATCTTACAAACAAAGGCTATTTTTGTTTGCTCAAAGCCTACATAATAATGGAGAAAAAAATGAGGAGTACTTGTGGCACCTTAGAGACTGACCAATTTATTTTAGCATAAGCGTTCATAGGTTATAGCCCACTTAATTGGATGCATAGAATGGAACACACAGAAGTAAAATGTATATATACATACAGAAAAACATGAGAAGGTGTGTGTTCCATTCTATCCATTCAATGAAGTGGGCTATAGCCTACGAAAGCTTATGCTGAAATAAATTGGTTAGTCTCTAAGGTGCCACAAGTGTTCCTCGTTTTTTTATGGATACAGACTAACACGGCTGCTACTCGGAAACCTATAATAATGGAGGATTCTTTCTCTAGCTGATTTCCAGAAGAATAATGGCTTGGTACTTCTGAAATTGTCCTTAACAGAAAAAATAGAACTGCGAATCAATTATAGCAGGGATTTTAAAAGATTTTCATAGTGTGGATCATCTGTCAATATAGAGCTTGTTTTGCGGCCACTTCCTCTCCCATTTGCAATTGTATAACAGCTTAGTGTCAATTAAGCTGTTACTTACATGGAAAAGTAAAAGAATGTAATGACTGTTAAACTAATCTTTTAATAGAATTTAAGAACTGGAAATGAGGAAGAGAGCCAGCATCATGTGACCAGACAGCTCTCCACAGATTATCAGCAAATGCTACATGGACTACCAATTTGATATGATATCTCTTAAAAAATAAACAGCATATACAGTTTTCTTTTCTTGCATCATACATCAGCTAGAAAACTGTTTCTGCTTCTCTTCTTGTTAGATTGGTAATACAGTCTGTTTTATCTTGCTGCCAACTCAGGCTCTCTTGCACAATTACCACAACACTGGTAATTCACTAGGCTTTCTCTCTTGCTCTATGGAGGGATGTGATTGTACAGTCCTATTAATAACCAACTAGAAATATTAAGGGCCCAAAGCCAAAGGGAGAGCAGCCATTGTTATTGTTATTACAGCACAAGAGTTTACATAAGTATAACTTAAAGGGTTTTAAACATGAAACATGTATTTTTAAACAGAATGCTCATGATGTCCCAAGTTAGTGAAGTGCTGAGGAAATGCCTGGCTTAGTATTGATGACACTGTTAGGCTGCTTAAAAACATCTCTCTTTAAAATCTTTAAACAGGTTGTTGGATGCATTTCCAATTGAGAGAGGATTTGCATGGCTCCTTGGCAAGCCAGAAGCTCTCTTTGTGGAGTGTTGTGTGTGGATCACAAGGGTCCAGTGTAAACTCATCTCTGAGGTAATCTTTTCACACCTTTTGTTCCATATACATGGGAAATGCTTTCAGGTCCAGTGCCATCAATATGACATCCAGCTCTATATCTCCTGTTTGGAGTCTCACTGCTGTCCCATTGTCTGGATGAACTAGAAACCTGGATGAGAAGCACTGAACTAAGATTTATTCAGATGTGATGGTGAAGTTGTTAATTGGCTGAGGGAAGCATTTGAAGGAATTTACAAAGGCTTTGTCCTTAACTTGGGAAATTTGTTCCCTGGTTACTAAGATGTGGCACCACCTTTTGATGCTGATGGATTCATCCCTGCTCTTAGGCCTCCTGAATAATAGTGGAAATGCCCAATTCCATCTTCGGCTAGTCAAGTGACTATGCTCTTTTCTTTCAGAGTTAAACTTACCACAGGATTACCATGAGGATTATTGCCAGCACAGACTTTTGAAATGCATTTTATCTGGGGATGACTCTCTAGGTCACCCAAAGACTGAAGGTGGTTCAGTAGACAGTACTTAACAAGAGTACATCACACTAGCACTTACATTCCATGTCCAATTTTGCATTCTGGCTCTTATTGGCAAAATCCTAAATGGAATGAGGCCACCTTTCACACAAATTCAATGTGGTGACTGCCATTAATATGCATGTTTTGGCTCTTGTATCCCAGGATGTCTTTTCTGAGATTTGGGGACAGGGTATTTGTGGTGGAACATCTTAACTCTGGAGGAATTCAGGTAGCAGACTGAGCTCAAGTGCTGTCACTTTCAAGGCATTTCTTGGTACAGGATTTTTTTCTCACTGGTGGTATGGAACTGGTCTGCCCTCACCAGGAGCTGATCCCTTTTAGGAACATCATTTTGAGTGAGAAAGGAGGGGAGATGGAGAGTCATAACTTCTTGATGAGTAATACATGTGCTTCATAGCTATGGAAAAAGTACCCAACTCCTACAGTGAAGTACATCTCAAGATAATTAATAAATGTGTACATTGGACAGAAACCTACCCTGGATGAGGGACTTTAAAATTTTGGATTCCCCTGCAGACACAACACAGTCTAGATAAAATTACTTTACAAGTATATTGACATATTGCACAATTGTCATAGTGGGGCTCTGGGATGTCAAGATTATTCAGGTATTTAATTTTTTGTTTGTGAAAGGTGTGATGTTCAACAAGTCAGAGTACAGGATTTGTCAAATTTGAATTACCTTTAAAACCAACAACTAGGACTTCTAAAGGACAATACATTGCTACACAGTGGCATGTTACATAGACAAACCCGTATAGCTGGGGGGATTTTCTTTTGCATTTAGACAGCTGAAATCAAATTATTTTTCATAACTATGATAAAATATTGTTTACTATTTGCTAAGAATAGAGCAGAAAAGAAAAATATGATTGAAAAAACACAATAAAGTTAAAGCAAGTGAAAGGATTTCTTTTTTATGTGGTGACTCTACCTTTCATCCCTCTTTCAATAAGGCCAAGTTCAACTGTAGTTAGAATAACATGGGATTTATCAGTATTATTATCTGAACACATGGACTTGAATATAACATGCTTTTTTATGAACATTCACTCTATTGGTACTTGTTGTCAGTATATGCTACACATGAGGGAAATCAGATCTGCAGGGCAGCTTTTATTGTATTTGGTTTCAAAGATTAAGTAATACTTCTGGCAAAACACTTTTCTAATTATGCATAATTCCTAGGTGCTCAGAAAGCCCTTGAATTATACAGTACCAAACCAGTTTATTCAATTTAACATTTATACATGGGAGACTCCTTCCAAGTTCAACTTTAAGTCTTACATTTTTATCATGAACTCACCTTCAAATCAAACCAGCCCAGTTAGTTTTAAATTTATGAGCTAATCAGTTATAAGGTATATTATTCCTCAGTCTGATCTAAAGGAGTTTCTCTCTATATCCCACTGGAAATCTAAATTAGCAAATATGTCTTTCCAAAAGCATTTCAAATCAATAGTAATTAGGACATTGCTAAATAATTTGTGATCAGATAGAGCTTTGTGACTATTAAAAGATGCACCGGATATAATGGGATGCTTAGTGTACTCATTGCTGGTGAATTCCACTACTTCAGAGCAAAGTGGAGTGTGAGAACTGAAGAAACTTTTGGTGAGATTTTGTATACACTGAAGTCCTTTTTTATATAGGAACTACACTGAGAGGAGGCATAGATTTCTTCTATACCCCCTAGTTGTGGATGTAGGAGGATACAGGAATATTAGGGGAACGTACAATGGACCAAATATGATAGAATCTCTGCTGTGAAAAATTAGCCCAATAAAATTATAACATTAACATCACAATAGTTTCTTTATTTATGCGTTGCAGTTGTTGGCCAATAACAGCTGTCTGGCCTCTCTGTCAGGGTAGGTTATGGCTGGAACTGGTTGAAACCAGTTGCCTTTTTTTGGAAAATACTTGGAACTGTAAGTATGCATTCATGAGAAGACGTTACTTAGGATGCTGTAGTAACCGGCTAGAGGCAGGTGGTGTTGGAGAGAAGGCTTTGGATTCTTTGACCATGAGATGGTGTTCCAGGAAGAAGGAATGCTAGGCAGAGATGGGCTTCACCTAACAAAGAGAGGGAGGAGCATCTTTGCAAGAAGGCTGGCTAACCTAGTGAGAAGGGCTTTAAATTAGGTTCACTGTGGAGAGGAGCCCAAAGCTCCAAGGTAAGTGGGAAAGTGGGATACCGGGAGGAAGCATGAGCCGGAGAGTGCAAAAGGAAAGGGCTCCTGCCCCTTACTGAGAAAGTTATCTTAAGTGCCTATACACAAATGCAAGAAACCTGGGAAACAATGGGTAGTGATCAATGGCTCCATGTCTAGTTGGCAACTAGTATCAAGTGGAGTGCCCCAAGGGTCAGTCCTGGGACTGGTTTTGTTCAATATCTTCATTAATGATCTGGTGGATGGCGTGGACTGCACCCTCAGCAAGTTTGCAGATGACACTAAACAAGGAGGAGGGGGTAGATACACTGAAGGGTAGGGATACAATACAGAGGGACCTAGACAAATTAGAGGATTGGGCCAAAAGAAATCTGATGAGGTTCAACAAGGACAAGTACAGAGTCCTGCACGTAATCCCATGCACTGCTACAGACTAGGGACCGAATGGCTAGTTCTGCACAAAAGGACCTAGCGGTTACAGTGAAAGAGAAGCTGGATATGAGACAACAGTGTGTCCTTGTTGCCAAGAAGGCTAACGACATTTTGGGTTGTGTAAGCAGTGGCCTTGCCAGCAGATCAAGAGACGTGATCATTCCCCTCTATTTGGCATTAGTGAGACCTCATCTGGAGTACTGTGTCCAGTTTTGGGCCCCACTACAAGAAGGATGTGGAAAAATTGGAAAGAGTCCAGCAGAAAGCAACAAAAATGATTAGGGGGCTGGAGCACATGAGTTACAAGGAGAGGCTGAAGGCACTGGGACTGTTTAGTCTGCAGAAGAGAAGAGTGAGTGGGGATTTGATAGCTGCTTTCAACTACCTGAAAGGCGGTTCCAAAGAGGATGGATCTAGACTGTTCTCAGTGGCAACAGATGACAGAATAAGGAGTGATGATCTCAAATTGCAGAGCAGGAGGTTTAGGTTGGATATTAGGAAAAACTTTTTCATTAGGAGGGTGGTGAAGCACTGGAATGGGTTACCAAGGGAGGTGGTGGAATCTTCTTCTTTAGTGGTTTTTAAGGTCAGAGTTGACAAAGCCTGGCTAGGATGATTTAGTTGGGGACTGATCCTGCTTTGAGCAGGGGATTGGACTAGATGACTTCCTGAGGTCCCTTCCAATCTTGATATTCTATGATTCTACAAGTTCATGGTTCAGTATGTGTCCACAGAGCAGCCACCCAATCATGCCCACAGAGCAGCCACCCAATCATGTTTACACATCCATGCCCCACAACAATGCTGCCTTTTTATATCATATGTTCTGAGCAACGTTGGGCAGCTATCCCATAGCATTGCATCAGGAGACAGAGTTCATGGAGAACATGCACTTACAGTGGTACCTGTATCATGAGAGACAATGAACTCCATGGAGGTAGAACAAGCCAACACCTGGACACACCTCAGATGCCTTGTGATTACTTATTGTATAAACCTTTCTTTCTTTAGAGTTCATCTTGTGCTCTATTTTGATGAAATATCTAGGAAATGGTGCTGGATCTTGGGGACTTCTGGAACTCTTCCCAAACATTTCTCTGAGCTTTCTGAAAACTCAGAAAGAGCTACAGATATGCCTAAGAAGCTGGTGTTTCCGGGAGCTATGACAGGTACTATGGAATATGTATCCAGAGCATGACTGAAATGGTGAAGCAGGGCATAAGTGTGAAAACATAGGAAAATTGCACCTAAAACAGCATGAACAACAAGGATGAGCTACACTATCTCTAGGATTTATTTTATTCCTCCTGTATTTAAAAAATTCTGTCTTGTTTTCCATAACGCTACTGACAATCGATTTTTCATTTGTACTTTCAGCTGCCCTTTTCAACTGCTTGTATTTCATGATTGCTAATTCACATTTCTTTTTGTTTCAATTTCTCTGATGAAGACAGGAAACATGTATGGATGGTCTGAAAAACACTAAGACAGACTTCAACCTGGACCCACTGAATGTGGAGGTTTTTATAGAATTTCTGTTGTATGGACTTTATTCAAATATAGTGTTTGTGTAGTGACAGCTTAAAGGGATATATATATATGTTTGTCTTGTTTGAGTTTTGTGTCTTATGAATGTTGTGTATTGTGGTCTGAAGGTAAAAAAGACCCCAGAAAGACCCTATTTAAATTGTGGGCATGGTTGCCCAATTATTTCATTGCCCACAGACACAGAGTTAACCAATTTCTGACACAACTGATCAATGACCCATTCATCCTGCTTTCCTGTCTCTGACAGTTCATTATATTGATCATCACTGAAAGGCCAAAGAACATATTTTCACCTGGTCCATTGTGCAATGTTATTGCCACTAGTTCTCACAAAGCCTACAGGAAACTGCACATTATTAATGGCCAGGCAGAGGGCGAATGGGGATTAATGGAGTGGCTGGACATGGTGTCCATTTAAGGTCCGTTTCAGGCCTATATTTCTAGGATTCTATGATTTACACATTTTTAATTGCTAAAATGATTTAGAACCATCAAATTATGCTAGTAGGCAGCCTCTGTAACTTTGTGATCTTACTCCCATTCTCCTCCCTGCACCCACTTACTACCTGCTGTTTGTAATACTCATTTATTGTGTATTGTCTTACACTAATGGAAAGTATATTAGTAGGACTTTAAGGCAGGGACTGTGTCTTCCTTTGGGATTGTACAGCATGCAGTACAATGGGAGTCCAATCCTGGTATGTAATCTATAAATTGTTATAAAATGCCACAGATTTCCCAGCTATGGAATGTCCATCAAGAGAGAAATTGATTGGAGCACTCAGACAAATAAGATATTAGTTCTCTACTTGCAAAGACTGTTAAAATAATTTCATAATTTCATACTGGCATTGTGCCATTTACACTGGTGGTGAATTTTTCTCCTAATATTCAAAAAAGGATTTGATATTTAACACGTTCTTGGGTTATGAGATTTACAAAAGCCCCTTTTCAGAAACTCCTCTGTGAGGTGGTTTGCGTATTCCATTAGCTCAGTAACCACTCTCTCTAAGAAAGCATCATTAGCAGAGAATTGTGTACTGTGGAGTCAAAGAGGTGAATGTACTAGGATTTAACATGTTAGCTGGAAATAATGAGCAGTTTTGCTAAACTTAGCATAGGCATATTCTGTCTTTATATTATCTATTTTCACAATTAACATACAAGTGTCCTTTGAGAACACATTATTTCTGTAACTGTAGGCTTGTTACATAAGAACATAAGAATAGCCATACTGGGTCAGACCAAAGGTCCATCCAGCCCAGTATCCTGTCTACCGACAGTAGCCAATGCCAGCTGTCCCGGAGTGAGTGAACCTAACAAGTGATCTCTTTTCTGCCATCCATTGTTGCTAACAAAGTCCTCTAACATCACTTATATGAAGTATTTAGTTGCTATTGTGTAATAAAATCTACCATTCCTGTGAATCCTAATTGATTTCTTCAGTCATATTAGCAAAAAGTAATGTATGATTCTCCACTTAATCTAGGTGAAAAACATGATCAGGGTTTTTTTCCAGAATAGACAAAGCATTATTAATCCATTTCTGGTGCATAGAGTACTTTCCCTATTAAGGTACTTGTTATGGATGACCCTGTTACAGTACTTTTTTCATTCTATTTTCAAATAAGATATTAGCCAAGCTTGTCATCCTTGACATTCAGACAATGAGGGTGAGACAATCTGTGTGTGCAAAACAAGAAAAGAAAAACTTGAAAGCACAATGTCTGAATTCAGTGTGGATCTATAAATTAAACTCGGTAATTATAGACAGATTTCAAACCCTGCAAAAATTTATTGTTTTTAACCCAGGAATTTTCAACACAAAGATTTTGAGATTTCTCAAAGATTTCTCCTTTTGAGAACAGAAATTAAAGAGCTTTATATTATGTGCAGTTTCTACAGATAGTTATAATTAACCATTTGATCCATCAGTTATTTTTAAGTCTTTGGGATTGCAATTTCATAAAACAGAAATTTAGGGCTGAGTCTAGCAGAGTATTGAGTACTTCCTACTTTTTGCTGAGCACATTCTAGAAACAGACAATGAAAATCCACTTATTACAATAAGAACGTCAACTCCTTTATAATAAAGTGGTCATAGCTCTTGGCACATAAAAGGATAAAGAGAATAACTTGTAATTTGTTAAAATAAACAAACATAGCAAAGATTACAATTAATATAACACAAAAGATGGGAAACAGAATTGGTAGGATAATAGAGGTCAATGAATAAACCTGTTGATATTGTATATAAGCTGGAAGCAAAGTTTTAATATGTTAGAGGAGGCATTAAGATTGCTTTAGAACAAAGTAAACAAACTATAATTTCTCTTTAAAAGGAAACTCTGAGGAGCAAGAAGTGGTCAATGTATTTACACAAGAGCATATACAAAATTCTGAGAGTAAAAAAAGAACGGTTTTGGGGTTTGGAGAAAGGCCACAAGTGTCAAAAATGAAAGAATCAGTTAAGGCTTACAGGGGAAAGATTAGTGCAGCAAAACAGACTAAGGGCTTGTCTTCACTACGCGTGGTAGCAATCGGTCTTTTGGTGATCGATTTATTGCGTCTCGTCAGGACGCGATAAATTGATTGCCAGCGCTGCCCCCCTCGACTCCGGAACTCCAGCTCGCCAAAAGGCGTAAGCTGGAGTCGATGGGGGAGTGTGCCACTGCCTGCCGCCGCCGTGAGGACAGAAGGTAAGTCGGCTGTAGAGACGCTGACTTCAGCTACATTGTTAACGTAGCTGAAGTTGCGTATCTACAGCCGATCCCCAGCCCTAGTGAAGACCAGCCCTTAGTTAATGACTGGAGTTAGGGGAAAAAACAGTGAAAAATCTGAGAGGTAAATTTTTGGTTTGAGCTTGTAAGGGCAGAGCTGTTTCCACTCCCATTGATTACAAAGGGATTGGAGAGTGTTCGGCACTACCATAGATGCGGAGGAGAGCGGTGTTAAAGATAATTGTAAAATTACCCTTTGAAAAATTGTGTTTAACAAGAAAAATAAGGAGAAGAAGGCAGGGCAATTAGGATCTTGTAACTGTTGCTCAAAAGCAGCCAAGGGATATAGTTGTATAAAGACAAACACTCTCATCAACTCTTCCAGATGATGCGTACCACAGAGTTAAAGACAAACTGCAATGGGACAAAATAGTTTCTATTAATTTACTTTCATAGTAAAACACAATTACTTTAACTAATAATATTTTAAATGTTTGCTATTTTAAATCTGATACAATTAGAGTGTATCTGCATTGTAGTCCCGACTGTGTCTAGCAGGACAAGAAAATCTGAGCTTCACGTACATACATACAGAACAGCAGGAGTCGTTGATGGTTCTTTTTCTTTAGAAAGCTCAAAATCTCTCTCTCACCAACAGAAGTTGGTCCAATAAAAGCTATTATCTCATCCACATTGTTTCTCTATGGCCAATTTGAGTCTAATAAGAGCATTTTATAAAAGTTATGTTTTTCACTTTTTCTTATAGCAAGGCCATGAGCTGTTGCCCATACTTTCTGGGTCACTTTGTTGATCTCTCAATGAGATATCTAATGATTTTTTTCAAGGGATTATTATACTGTGGTCATCATTAAAAAGTCAACATTTGCCGAGACTTCTCAGTTATTTTTCTTGATAAATAATGCATAAGAAAAACGGTCATATCTTAGATACAAGGACCACTATTCCCACTTGCCTTATATAATGCCTTAACATTTGCAGGATTGATGTTTAAGAACAACTGAATCAGAGATATTACACTTCTCATATGCAGTACACAAAATATAAATGGAACTCTGCATGGGCATAATGATTTGTTTGCATAAGTTCATTTGCAGGCATGAGGACATACATACCTAAACAATATTATCCCAGTATTTGTAGTATTCCAGGTACACACTGTAGAAAATATATGAAAGTAGAAGAAATACTCCAAATATTGAGTTTGCTTTGTGTTCCTAAGGCAAAACTGGCAAAATTGTAAGAGTGACCATGGTAGCAATTTGTTGTGTCTTTGGCATATGCTGACTTTGTATTGATAACCGATGTAGACTATGTCTACACTCTCACATGATATGAAAATCATAAGACAAAATGTTAGATTTATTTATTTTTTTGTTTCACTTCAGTCAGAGAAAGAAATATTATGTATCCATGAAATCAGTGGCGCCCATTTCACAGCATTCATCCCAAGAGGGATGCTGCTAACTCTAATTTAGGATCTATGCCTATGGTTGGCCAAAACAAACATTAATGTTCAGTCACTAACCCACTTATGAGGCTAGAAACCATTTTGAGAGTCTGGTTTTCATTTACACTAAGGCCCCTTCAGACCACTATGGCAGTGTAAAGTGTCATTAACGTGGGCCTGAATTACATTTTACACCAACTCAGAGCATTTACACTCAGTTTTCAGTGCCAGTGCAGTGTAAGGAGCTTTAGTGTAAGTGTAAATCATGCCCTGAGTATTTTGATCTTTTCTCTACATTTTCTTTTTTACCCTCTGTCCTTTATAATAATTTTGGCTACACAGATGATGCTCTAGTTTTATTTGCTGCCTGGGCTATGTGCAGGGGCTTTAAAAGGAGATTTACTTAACATGTTAAAGTGTTTCTCTGCTTGCCTGTATGAAAGATTGAAACAGCTATACTCTTGCTCCTAATGATTGCATTCAGCATTAAATTCAATGTTCTTGCAGTGCAAATTCTTGCAGTTTCCTGTGATGTTGTGATGACCATTGTAATGTTGTCTACAAAATATAATGCAGGCATATTTCATGATTAAATTCCCTTTTCTGGCTGGTAGTATCTGCAAATTGTATGTATATGCACCAGGGAGAGGAATATGCAGTTCTGTCTCATATTTAAATTGCAGCCAAACATCTCTCAAGTGCAGCTTTCACATTTATTCTCGGAGCGTCACTCAATTTGTATTTACATATTGCCCACTGCCAGCCTCTTCACAGTGCCAAAGACGCTAGCCTTCAGACTTTAGTTGGTAGCCTCTCCCTCAATCATCTTTGACTTATCTTCCATGCCAACTCTAATGTTTGAAATTGCCCTCCCTGAGATAGGCCAACATTCCACCACACTCTTCAAATTCACATTTCTTTGAAGGACACACTTCTGCCATGATGCTTACAGGAAACTAGTCTCATAGACTTTAAGGTCAGAAAGGACCATCATTATCATCTAGTCTGACCTCCTCCAGATCACAGGTCACAGAACCTCACCCATCCACCCCTGCAGTAGGTCCATAATCTCTGGCTGAGTTATTAAATTCCCAAATCTTGATTTAAAGATTTCAAGTTACAGAGAACACACAATTTACTCACTAGTAGTCACCTAATATTGACTTGGTAAAGTGGCAGTTGTCCATATGCACAATAAAGCAAAACATTAAAAATGCCTGTATGTTGACCAACTTCTTTCCTCCCTACCCCCATATTATTTTATTTTAGTTTTTGTTTGTTTGTTTGTTTTTTACAATCAACAGCCTTCAAGGAAACCCGATCACACCATAAGCATTAATATAATTAACAAATACTAACCTGATAAATTGTGTAGTCTCAGTTACCTTTGTGTTTGTTCAGCATATCTGTATCTCACTGAAGTATTTATTCGTCTTTCCCAGGATCTGTTGTAGTTTAAGGTACAAGTTTTCATACATATCCAAACTATCCATTAGACCTCCATTCAAAACTCCATTAAGTTAAAAGCAGCAACTCCCACTAGAATTGATAGTTATCTCTCCCCCTCAATTCGAACCTGCAAAAAAGAATTTTAGATTCGCGCTAAAATTCTGGTCACCACTAGATAACATATACTGGCTAGCAGACTGATTCTCTAAATGTCAGTTTCCATTAGCCATTTCTGTAAATCTTAATTAATGAATGACAAAGGGCAACTTCCTCATCCCTAAACTATTTTACAGTGCTAACTGTGCTTTCATTGCACACAGAACAACAGCATAGATCATTATCTTCCATTATTTTCTTCTTCAGAAATGAAAGTGATGTGAACAACACACCTGTAGAATGTTTCATGTACCTACTACATGTTGCATGTATGCTGACAATTTACAGAAATATGATTATTGAATCATGGAGGTTGGAGAGGAAAGAGACCAGTAAGATCACCCCATCCACCTGGCTGCCGATGCAGGATTATTCTCTGTGCATATCTTCTAGTGCTTTATGTTGCTTTGCATATTCTGTCAAATTGGAGAATTGCAAGCTATTGCTATTTATGTAAGCAATCAGTTTAATTATAATGGGGGGAGGTATAATTTGGCCTTCTTAAGGTCAGACTCTTCATCTTCATTAATGGTAGCCGATTTCATCATTTACTGCACTTAACGAGGACTTCACACTAATTAGATGGCACATGGCAGTTCAAAATATTTATTTTACAAGCAAGTGGCCCTGACTGGCTGTACTGAAAACAGTTGGCAGTTTAAGATATAGTCACAAAAGCATGGTATTGAAGGGCCTGTGCCATAGAAACATTGTGCAATCTGAAATACGCCTTTTCAAATTAAATATAATAATAGCCAGATGTGATTGTCTTAATACCAGTTATATTGATCAGTGGATATTTGATACAAAATATTATTTTAACTGTGCTTCAGCTAGAGTACCTCCTGCAAACCCTTCTGATGGGTGTATGGGGAAGAACTGAAGGGCTCTAGAAGAATATCTGGATATTGTAATATATAAACACAGAAATCAGAGATGAAAAATACCAGTTGGAACATTTGGTCCATCTTTGTAAATGAAGAATTGATTAATCAATACACTATATTTTTAGTAGCTTTTTTCCAATCTAGTTTTAAAAGTCCAAAATTACAATGATAAACATTGTTCACTACTACTTTTTGCAGATTATTCCACAGTCTAACAGCCCTCACTTTCCAGAAGTGTTTCCTGATAGTCAGCCTAAAGTTTTCCTCTCCATCCTCTGTACATTACCTTTTATAATTACCCCTTATTTATGGTCTCATATTCAGTTTTCAGTCCACATAGTTATTTCCAAACTGAATTTTCCTGTTAAGATTTTCCTATATTGAAAGGACACTCAGCTACTTTTACTGCTGTACATTTTAATTTTCTTGGTGTATTCTTGGCTTACCTGGCTACATATGATGAGAACAACTGACTAGAGGCCAGACTCTAGTAGCTTTACTAATGCTTAGTAGTATCTTATTCCAATGGAACTATTTGTAGGCTAACATGCTACCCATTGTGTGTAAAGATGGCAAAATCTTATCCTATATAAATACATTTGGAAGTACATTAGTGATGCTTACATAGTTCCATGACAGGCACAATAGAAAATCAGTAGGTAGTGCAGATAGACAGAGGTGACAGAATCATTCAAGAAGTCATTCATTTCTCTCCTACTTTTGGAAAATTACAAACTTATTTTTCCATATTTGATGCATCCAGAGCTGGATATGGTTGCAATTTCCACACACTCTTCCTTCCAGTACCAAAAGTCAGAATAGAATTCAATATTGCTGACACCTACACTAAAGAAATATTGGAATCTAAACTGTATGTCAACTAAAAACAGAGAGGGCAATGGGTAAAATATCAAAACAGTTGTCGAAGACATCACACCCTATGAAAGAGCAGGGAATATGGTTCCTCATGGAAATACACTTATACTTCTATTCATTTTTGTATTTGGCCTCTAGATCAGGGGTCGGCAACCTTTCAGAAGTGGCATGCCAAGTTGTCATTTATTCACTCTAATCTAAGGTTTTGCGTGCCAGTAATACATTTTAACATTTTTAGAAGGTCTCTTTTTATAAGTCTACAATATATAACTAAACTATTGTTGTATGTAAAGTAAATAAAATGTTTAAGAAGCTTCATTTAAAATTAAATTTAAATTAAAATTAAAAATGCAGAGCCCCCCAGATCAGTGGCCAGGACCTGGGCAGTGTGAGTGCCATTGAAAATCAGCTCTTGTGCCGCCTTTGGCACACGTGTCATAGGTTCCCTATCCCTGCTCTAGATGATGGGCACATTAGAACTACAAAACCAGATTAATGGATTTGGGCTTTTTCTACAGACAATCCTGCCCTTCCAACCCACTAGGTAGTTGCTGGACAGAAATACCATTTTCACATCATTTTAATATTGAACTTGAAGAGCCACAATACAAGTCTGACTAATGTTTGTCAAAATTAATTGGAAGTGAAAACTACATTTCTATCAACATGTGGAGAAACAGCTCCCACAGCCTCTGGTAGTATTGTAGTCGACAACTAAAAACCACTCATTAGCGGCTGACTCCTTTGAGTCTCAGAGACAAAAGAAAGTTTGGTCATATTCTCTGATGCTTGTAAGCAATTTATTCAGCACACACTTAGCAGTGTGGGAAATGCCTTCTGTGATCAACTAAATGGCTTTCGCCACATCAGCACTGTGCTTGCAAAGTGGGAGTTGCACTTCCTTCATTTCTAGTCTTCTTAGTATAGACATTGACCCTCTCAACTGACAAACATCACAATATATCTCCATATCATTCTATCTGTGCTATAGGTTCTGATAGGTAGTAATATTTGTCAATGGAAATAGCAGAGATAAATCTGGCCAAATGTGTTCTTGGCAGAGCTCTGCCAAGATTAGCGGTTTCATCATACTGGGGTTCATCCAAATCCTTTCTCCAATTCAGGGCTCAGGTGAGTTTTCATCTACTGAGATTCTCTTTCAGTTTCATGCTTGAAGAAACAGCCAAAGTCACAGCAAAACTGCCATGATTTCTCTGGCTCTGCAGGAAAACTCCAGAATTTCACATGATGAACAGTCCCAAACCACAATCACAGATCCTTCTGAACTCAGGGAACTTTAGATCTGAATTACAAAGCATTGCTCCTGCTGAATCCTAACTTTTAAATAAATCCACATTCAGCAAAATAACAACATAAATTTATCAAAAAGATTACAAATCCCAGCAAATCTTTGGGTGAACCTGATCCAAATTTTGATTTGATAAAAGCAGGAAACCTGGTACAATTTACCTGGTTTTATTATGGAACTTTTACACATTGCTCTTTCAAATCTTTTGGGGAACATTTTTAATAGAAATTATTCATATCTTTATCTCTTAGTGTAAATATATGTATTCTGCTGTTATAAGTGTGAAGTAGCCTAGAATTAGTGTTTACCTGTAAGGGGTTAAGCTAAAGGTAACCTGAGAGGTGGACAACTGACCAATGAGAAATTCCTTAGGAGACAAAGGATTTTAAGTTTCAGTTTCTTTTTGGGTCTCTCTCTGTTCACCTCGGCTATGGGATGAACACAGCTATGTCTTTCACTATAACTATACGATTCTATCAAGTACTGTAGTTAGTAAGTTTACCTTTTTTATCACTTGAAGGGTTTTCAGTGGTAAGTGTTGGCTGAGTGCTTCTTAATATTGTAAGCTTCAGCAGAGATATCAACTGTGGGAGTAAATTGCCTCGGGGGAGAGGTTTGGTTTCTGAATCCTTTTGTTGATTATGGTAAATGCTGTTCTATTAATGGTTATAAGGCATTTATTCCTTTCTTTTTTCTTTTATTAAAATCTTTCTTTTAAGAAGCTGACTGCTTGTTTTTCATTGTGTAAGATCCTGGTTTTGGATCGGCCACGTCTCGCAGGATCAGGCGAGGTTTGGTTTTTTTTTTCCTCTCAAGCTTCCCAGGGAAGGAAGAAGTTTGGGGGGTTAGTGGAAAGGGAAAGAAGGGTCCCCAAACTACCCTAAACCTAGTTTGGTGGTGGCAGCGTACCAGGTCCAAATACAGAAAAAGTTGTGTTCTAGGGAAAAACATTTTAACCGAAGCTGGTAAAATAAGCTTAGGGGGGGTTATTTCTTTTTTTCATGCGGGTCCCCACATCTGTACCCTAGAGTTCAGAGTGGGGAGGCAATCCTGACACCTGCAAAATGAGTTGATGGTCATAACAAAAACTAAACAATTCTGAAAAAACAAATGAGAAATTGTATCTAGTTTTGATGAAGTTAAGCATCGTTGACCTGCAGATCTTAGTGTGAACTAAGAAATACACTTTCGTAAACATTTTAACCTTCAATTTATTGCATGTGTGCTGCCTGGCAACTCTCAGTATGTTCATATTATGTTTATGGAATAATATAGATTCTGGGAGTCAGAAAATAATAACTACAAATTCTTGGAAATATACAAATGATTAAGATGTTCAAATTATTACTGTATTATAATTACATAAATTATTCTGTCACATGTTCTTTAATTCCACAAAAGTCAGATCCTGCAGAGTCCTTCGGGCATAATTTTCATTAAGGTCAATGGGAATTTTGCTTGAATAAGGACTACAGGATTTGGTCCCATCCCTTAAATATTAATATGGTTCTGTCTGTACAGCTTGAAGTCAACTAGTTTCTGTGTCTTAAACCTTTTAAGCAATTTCAGTTTTACTGTTTTTATAGGATACTCTACCCTGAACATTACAATTCCACATAATGTATTCTGCCCAAATTCACTGGGCTTGTACATCAGTTGTCATCTGAGTTTGCTGCGTTGCATCTATTTTGCTCATGCATCTATTTTCAGTGTTGTGTCACAGAATTTGGAACTTCAGGTTTTCATACCATGTCTTCTTGTTAATTTTCCTCATCTGTGCTTAGGGTGACCAGACCACAAGTATGAAAAATCAGTAAGGGAGTGGAGGGGTAATAGGAGGCTATATAAGAAAAAGACCCAAAAATCAGAACTGTCTCTATAAGAAGTGTAGTTGTTATTGGGGTTTTTTTACAGTTGCTAAAGAATATTTGCTTCATTTAATCACCTTTGGTACCAGCATAAAATATTCTAAAGGAAAAAAACAACTGCTAAACAATTAATACAATTTAGTATGATCACATACCATTTTCATTCCTGGTTTCTTCTTTATGACAGCCTTTTTTTTGTTAGGTATTTCTCCCTTCTCTGCTCTCCCCAAATTTCTCTCTCATTACAAATTGAAATGGACCTAAACTGCAAAGTCCAGATCCATCTCTGAACATACACAAGGTTTTGAGAGTGTTCAGATCCAGCGGTTTAGATTGATGCCATCTTTTACAACATCTACAGAAACTATGGGAAAATTCCCGACCCTAAAGAAGTTAATGGTAGTTTTGTCATTGACTTCAATGAAGCCAAGATTTCACATGATATGTTCAAGAAAATAAGTGATTTCTAAATATGGAAACTCCCCACCAATCTCCTACAAATTTTGTATATATATTTCCTTAGAAAAAGTTTTTAAATTAATTTCCTTACAGTCAGTCCAATATTGTTCTATGGAATTATGCTCTCCAAATAAGTAAAAAATGTTTACTGTATTTCTTAAGATAAATTTAGTGCTATCTATATTAAACTAACTATGAACCACTAACATAAAAACAATCTGAAGAAATGTATAAACCAAAAAGAAAGGGATTTAAGTTGCTTTCCATATGATCTGTGTACATCAGTTCTCAACAGGTGTATTAATGAGTTTGTTTTATAAGGTCAAAGATGAAGTTATATTTTGAAGCTAAAAGGATGAACAGATGAAAGGACTCAATGCACAACTTACAGAAAATGACAACAGCTTTGAATCTGTGAGACCAATAATCTTTAGTGATCTAGTCAAAAGAAAAAGGAAGTAAAAGACCAATTTAAAGAGTACATCTTTAATTTAACATACATAATTTAAAGAGCATGTGAGGAAAAAACAAGTGGACTTGGTTTAAATCAGAATTCAGGTTTGGATTCAGTTCTGAACTTTCATAAGCTAGCTGCTTTTGTAAGATACCTCTTAATTATTACATACATTTTATAAGATTGCCTGCTTTTACAGTTATTCTGCCATCTTGAATAGTGGAAATCTTATGAATTCAGCTGCTGTCAAGGGATATCTATCGAATTTGATCAAAATCTAACACAAACAGGTGTTCAGATGTAGTAAAATTCAAGGGGTTTAGATATGAGGATCTGTTTTTAGCCCATCTTCAGAAGCAAGTTGAAGACACTGTAATCAGATTCTCCTTTGGAAAAAGAGCAACTTATATTGCACCTGAGCAACCATATTTTTTGGAATAGGGCCTTTATTCCAGTAGAAAAGTACTGTAATATCATCTTTAAGAAAACATTGTGCATAACAACAGAAAACAAAAATTTAAATAGCATCATCCAGTGGGTATTTAGGGGAATGTTTTGCCTTGTGAAATATATATTAGCCTAGTTTACTTTCTTGCTCTTAAAGATTGATATTGTCTTCACTGCTTAAACAGAATGATCTGATGACTGCTGTAATTAATGATGATGCATTGTTATACAATAGATCAGCTGTTAAATCACATTTTACTACTTTGAACTTTCACATCTTTCAAGTTTTTTGTCCTTTCATATGAAACAACATAGGTAGTATTTTCAATTCTGAGTTTACATTATGATAGCCTTAGTGGTTAATATTTTGATCCATAAAACACATGATAAATAGAAGGCTGATTAAGATTAAGCACACATTCAGATAAAGAATAAATAAGATATTCTGCTCTTATATGGTAACATGACCCCAAATGGCTTTTGTTCAAGATACACAAGCTACATTGCTTGAGTGCGTTTTATTGCATTAAAATGTTTTGTACACCAGTGATTAGTTGCAGTCAAAACATTTTACACTAGAACATGCTGAAGTTTCAATAGGAAAATGAATCACTGATTAATTTAGGTAACTTTTTCTTCCAGGCTTTTGGAAATAAATGTTAAATAGCAACCTCTTCATCTTCCAGTAAAAATGTCTTAATGCCTTAAGCATTATGAATGCCGAAGCACCCTGGTTTCTGTGTCTGCAATCTGTTTTAATTTCTTATGCTTTATTCAGTTCCTAAAATGTAGAGGCAAAAGCTAGTCAGAGAATTTTCCTTTCTACTAATGGTTAAGTCCCAATTCCAGAATAAAGACCACAAGATTTGATCCCATACCTTAAATATTAGTATGGACTCATGCTGAGTAGGGCTACTCGTGTGAATAAGTTCTACTCAACCTACTGGAGGGAGCCATATCTCATTCTGACTAAAGCTGGCTACCTCAGGTCACTGCTCTGTGGAGTGTAGCAGCTGCCTAAGAGAGAACCTGGCTGGGGAGAGGGCAGCGGTGGCCAACCTGGCCCACCTGCCAGGGACAAGCAAGTCAGAAACATGTTGGTGGGGGTGGGGGGGAGCACAGAACAGTGACTCATGGAGGAGTTGGCCTGAGAAGCAGCTGGTCCCACCCCTTCTGCTCCATGCGTGTGCCTGCCTGCCAGGGACAAGGACCGAGCAAGCCCAAGGAGACAAGTTAAAGCAGGAGAGGACAGAGCGCCTCTTCTCCCCTGCCCCCGCAATCAGGCCAAACAGAAATCTAGGGATGGCACTTGACCCCAAATACCCCCCTAACTGATGCCTAAACCAACGCAAGATTCTGAAACAAGGCATTCTTGCCTGCAGGACCCAAGCCAGTAAGCATTCTCTGCGCCTACTGACCGAATTCTACCTTACATAAAAGAAAGCCAGGAGTAACCAGATTGGGAATTTTCCAGGCTAAGGTTTGTCTGTCTATGTATCCTCTAGAATACCTAACAGTCCAATAGTTAGGACACTCACTTGGGGAAACTCTTTTCAAATCTCCATTCTGCCTGATTTAGAGCAGGGACTTGAACTTGGGTCTCCCATGTCCCATAGAGTGTCCTAACTCTAAGGCTACTGGGTATTCTATGGTAGGTCACTCTCTCAATTCTTTCTGTTGAAGCTGTTCCACTTAGCATATATAATTAAATCCCGAGAGTAGGAAAGGACTTCCCTCAGGCCTCTCACTACCTCTGTGGGATGGAACTTAGTCCCCGATCCTCTCGTTGGCATTTCCTACTGGCTAGCTTAGCTGGTTTCCATGGTATTTGTGAATCTTTTTCTTAGGTGCCAAATCATACATTGCATACTGAGCTGAGCTCAGGGCGGAGGATTCAACAAGCAGCAGTTTGTCTAAAAGTTCGCACTGCAGTGCTGAACACCGTGACACCATTTTGTGCATGTTAGGTCTTGCAACACTGAAAGGAGAAATGCCAAAATACCTTTACAAATCTGGGCCCTAGGCATGTTTGAAAAAACTCTAGGCATCAACCTGCATCTTTAGGTAACTTTGAAATACATTTAAAAATCTATCCCAAAGTCCTCAAATCAGCTGAGTCAGCACAGTACATTATGGACATCAAGAGGATGTACATGAATTCTGCAAATGTAGACCACAAGGACCATTTTGTATCATATGAACTCTGCCAAAACCTCCAGAATTAGTGGTAGTTTGCAGCAGTTTTTCCTTTTGGAAATGTAAGTATTTCAACCACTCTTACCTTTTTGGGTACGCCAACATCCTGCAACATTCCACTAATTAAGAACTTGCTATAAAAATATGTTATATAAATATATACACATATAGGTATAAAGAACTGCAAAAGGGCACTGAGTCTAAAAGTGTGCATTGTAAACTGGCTTAAATAAAAGACTTTCATCTAATTATTTGCCTAGACCTGGTTCCAATTCCAGTAATGTATTGAACTTTCTATTTTGAACTGTTATCTCAAGGGAATAGCTGGACCACACACAAACAGCAAATAAATCTAAATCACTGCAATTAACTGTATTACTAGACTTTTATTAGTTGTTTCTATACAGCAGTTTAACTGTACTGTCCATTATGGTTTTTTGATGTGCATTACGGTAGTTGAACTGGTATATACGGTGTATTAAATTCTGCTGTTACATCCATCTATTCAGGAATAAGTCTACAAAAATCAAAGGTTGTGGGTTTATCCCAATGCAATGAATAGCAGAATTTGGTCCTTTCTAAGTGCGCTGACCTCTATTTTGAAAGGTGATGATTAACATTTGTTCTAGCTCGTTCTGAAATATGCAAAACCTCTACGAATAAAAAGCTGTAAACAACATTTGTTGCTGAGACCCTTAATCTCTTTTGCTATGTCTTCTTCCTGAAGACATACATACTGTTTCTTGTAATTCAGACCAACGTGTTCTATTATCTTTATCATTTATGCATTATTAACATAGAATAACAGCTCTGCTAGCACCTAGGACTTTCTGCTATACTGTATTTGTCGTCATAAAACTGTATGGGTGCCAAGAGTATGAGATAGGTACAGTTAGTATATTAAAAATATCACACAGCTTTCTCTAGAGTTGGGCAAGTAAAAAAAACATTTGTAAACATTAATTCACGGATTTAAGTTGCATTTTTCTCATTTATTTGCAGACATTCAGGTGAACAAATATTTATTCATAAGAATGTTTTCAGAAAGCAAAAATGTGATAAATACTGCTGCAAATATGATTGTGAGAATACTTACACCAGAAATTCTTTCATGACTATTTTAAACTACTGTTATTATTAGCATAATACAGTAGTTTAATTAAACAATTATGGATGTGGATAATTTGCAAATTTAAAATGAGGATCCTCTATTTATAAAACTCACATCACCAAATGAGGGAACAAACAAAATAAAGAAAGACTCAAAGAGCTTGGCTTGTTGAGCCTAACCAAAAGAAGGCTGTGGAGAGATACGATTGCTCTCTATAAATACTTAAGAGAGGGACAAATACCAGGGAGGGAGAGAAGTTATTTAAGCACCAATGTGGACACCAGAACAAATGGATATAAACTGTCCATCAACAAGTTTAGTTTTGAAATTAGACAAATGCTTCTAATAATCAGAGGAATGAAGTTTTCGAACAGCCTTTCAAGGGGTGCAGTGGGGGGCAAAAAATCTAACTGGCTTCAAGACTGAGCTTGATAGGTTTATGGAGGGGATGGTATGATAAGATTGCCTACAATGGCCTGTAGCTGATCTGTGACTGCTATCGGGATCCATTTCAAATAGCCGGTTATGGGGCAGCACATGGGGCTCTAATTTATTATAGAGAATTCTCTCTTAGATGTCTGGCTGGTGGGTCTTGTCCACATGCTCAGAATCTAACTGATCACCATATTTGGGATTGGGAAGGAATTTTCCTTGGGTCAGATTGGCAGAGACCCTGGAGTTTTTTTGCCTTGCTCTGCAGTATGGGGCATGGGTCACTTGCAGGTTTAAATTAGTGTAAATGGTGGATTTTCTGTACCTTGAAGTCTTTAAATCATGATTTCAGGAATTCAATAACTCAGCTAGAGGTTAGGGATTTATTACAGTAGTGGGTGGGTGAGATTCTGTGGCCTGCAAAGTGCAGGAGGTCAGACTAGATGATCATGATGGTCCCTTCTGGCCTTAAAAATCTGAGAGTCTCTATGACTGAGGTCACCAGTTCTACAGTGCAAATGAGAAATCTGTGAATATTCATAGCAACTTGTCTATGAGTCAACCTTCAGCTAAAATTGTATGTGTGAACTAAGACCATGACTCAGCTGCGCTCAGAGTTCTCATCTCTTGTTGACACCTGTACAACTGGGGGCCTTCCCCACATCACAGGATCAGTCACTTTTCAGTGACAAATAACTAGCACTTTCATAAATATCACAGATACTATCAAATAGGGCTAAAATTACTTTGATTTTTTTTTTTTTTTGCAATGAATCATTCAGTCACCAACTGTGGCTACCCATGGCTTCACAGTTTTAAGTGAGACAGAACTCAGATCTGTCTTCTCCCAAAGCCCAGGTACTTCATCACCTGTTGCAGTAATAGGGCTTCAGGCACACACTTCAGCAGTTCTGTCATTTCATCCTTCAGAAGGGATGAAGTACATACACATCTGTTAACACATTAGAATAAGGCACGAGTACTGAGCTATTTACCCATTTCAGATTCAACTATATATGAGAGGAGATCATTTCTGAAAGAACACTTTTCCCCTATTGAACACTTAATTAGTATGTTCCTAAAGAGCAAAGGGAAGAAATAAAACCCTGTTTGGATTAAAGCTAATGATTAAAGTAAAAGAATGGATATCACATGATTCGCTTTTTCTCTTAAAATTATATAGGCTAGAGGATTATGAAAAAAGAAAAATATATATTTTTATTCAAAACAGCTGTAGAATCAATCTGTTCAGTGACTTGATAACAAAATACTACATTAGACAGATACAACGACTGTTCCTAAATGAAAGTCTGTGGATGATTGTAATGATCAATTACCCCTTAGGTTCCCAAATTCCTCCTGACCAAATAGCGGCATCTTTAATGGCCTTGTGAGTATGTTACAGTATGAAAAAAGTGATTCCTGGACAAAGTGAATCACTTGACGGGGGACTGTATGTAATTTTGAAAAATCATGAACGTTAGAATTATTCTCCGAATTCCTAGGCATCTGAATCTTCATTTGCTACAACATATTACAGGGAAAAAATCTGTACCAATTATATAACTTCACATTTGTTCATGTGACTATCAAAATGACCTATGTACTGAAACTACGAGTTAAAATACTCCCTCTTGTTTTCCATACATATTTGCCAGTATAAATATACTTTATAATTTTACAAATTATACTATTTATAATAAAGCTTTTAGTTTGCAAATCGTTATGATTTAACATGGCAAAACAGTTGCTGTGTTTTGGTTCCATCTTTAAATCCTTTTTTGGGGTAATGAAAACCACGTAAAATAAGTGACTGCAAATAATACAAACAACACATTTATTTAGAAAAATAAACTGAAAATGCTGTTTGTTTGTCTTTTACATTTCTCCATGAAGCATAGATAAATGGCTATAAAAATTATTTATGTCAAATACATATTACAAATGACTTTTTCTTTAATATATTCTAACAGGATATTGTCAATGTCCAACAGGAACATTCTGGGTGTATAGTTCAATAAGTCAATCTCTTCACTGTTACCATGATATAAAATGAATTTCATTAAAAAAAATATTAGATCCCTTTTTAAATCCACTTTATCATGTTGATGCTTTTTCATATACATATTTTTTCAATCTTAAGGACTATTTTCCTGTGGGGAGAAATCCTCACTGTAAGAGAGCATTCCTTTTCTTCAGCTTTTTACTTTTTAATTCCTTTTGGAGCCCCTGCAAGATACAGCTTGTTGCAGTCTAAAATCTCATGGGGCCATCTGTGCAAATGATGGCACACATCATTACCCTGAATGGAAGTGACAGTGCAAATATTAGAAATGCATTGAGATGCCATCTGTAACAGCTAATTTTTTTTCTTCAGATTTGGGTGGAGAACAGGAGACAACATCCTTTCAAGCATCACTGATGCTTCCTTCTTCTATGGCTTTGAATATGTACAAGGGATGGCAAAGGTCTTCTTTCCCCACAAATAGCAATATTCCTCCGTTGTAGTACATGCATTGCGTTTCCTGCAATCACTTAAGTGCTTCATGTTTCCTTTTGGCTACATACTTAAATATTTTTTGGATGCTGGCTCGACCACATGATAAATTGATGTATTGTTTATTACTCTAACTGCTCAGTACTGAACTCCTTAAGTGTCAGGCTTGGAGACAGTTGTTTCAGTAATGGGGCAAGGTATTTAGTTCTCTTTATTTTTCTTTCTGAGAACAGAATTTAAGGCTGTGGCTTTTGTCAGGGCTCAGCTCATAGCTGTCAGATCTGAGGCAGATGATTTGATGCAGATTACACCAGTGATTAGTTGTGCTCTGACTCTAAGGGCTTCTCTGCTCCGAGAGGGTCAGGTTCCTAGTTACTTTCATCAGATCTGGCCTGCAAGAAGTCACAATGACGAATCCGACCTCAAAGAAATAATCGATGTGCCTCCAAATGTAGATATTCCTTCCAGCCTGAAGGAGCTGTGAAAGAGAAAACAAAACAGAAAACCAAACTTTAAAGACACATAGTTAACAACAAATAAAAACCCTAATAGGGAAGAGTTTCATTTAACATCATCATTTAAGTAACAGTCCACATAATTCTAAATTCTTAAAGCACTGGGTTATTTGAGGATTGTACATTCTTACCCATACAGAACCAGATCCTCAGTTGGTGTAAACAGGTTTAGTCCCAATGATGTCAATGGAATTACACCAGTTATACCAACTGAGGACATAACCAATCAAGGGCGAGTACAGGAATTTAAATTTGACCCTTTCTGGAGGGGCACATTCTGTGCGCCCTGCCTCCTCCCCCTGGGAGGAGCTCACTGCTCACCATCACCCTGGTCCTGACAGCAGCTCTTTCCCTTTCTCTGGCAGGAGCTAGCTCTTCCCTCCTCAAGCCTCATCAGGAACTCACTCTACCCCCTCCCCCCGGTCCTAGGAAGGAGCTCACTCCTTTCTGTCTCTGCAGCCTCAGGGGCGGAGAAATTCTGAGCCCCTGACAATTATTAGAGGGCCTATGCCCCTGCTTGTCCCCTGTTGTGCATGCCCCTGAGACCAATGACAATATTCTAGATGCTCAGAACATAAATGAGGATCTTTGAAAGTAGTGCAATGAGAAGAGTTTCCATCTGTCACAGAATGCCCTCTTCAGCTATAGTGCATTTAAAAGATAACCTTAATACTGAAAATTAATAAGTAATTCTATGATCTTTTCAATAAAGAGAACTTTAAATATTTGAGAGCACCTCTCAGAAGTCAAACTACATTTAGAAAGGAGTCCAAAAAAAAGCAAACAGCATTCTGGGATGTATTAGCAGGCGCGCTGTACAAGAGAAACAATTCTTCCTCTCTGCTCCGTGCTGTCTAGGCCTCAAGTGGAGTATTATGTCCAGTTCTGGGTGCCACATTTCAGGAACGATGTGGACAAATTGGAGAAAGTCCAGCGAAGAGCAACAAAAATGATTAAAGGTCTATAAAGAATGACCTATGAGAAAAGATTTTTTAAAATGGGCTTTTTTAGTCTGGAGAAGAGGGAGGACATGATAACAGTTTTTAAATACATAAAAGGTTGTTACAAAGAGGAGAGAGAAAAATTGTTCTCTCTAACTTCTGAGGATAGGACAAGGAGCAATGGATGATTTATGTTGGACATTAGGAAAAACTTCCTATCAGGGTAGTTAAGCACTGGAATAAATTGTTTAGGAAGGCTGTCGAATCTCTGTCAGTAGAGATTTTTAAGAGCAGGTTAGACAAACACCTGTCACGGATGGTCCAGATAATACTTCGTCTTGCTTGAGTGAAGGGAACTGAACTAGAAGACCTCTCAATGTCCCTTCCAGTTCTACAATTCTATAATTCTCTTAATGCCCCAACACCACTCAGATGCCTTACAACTACCCTGCTGGATACTCTAGCTAATGTTACTCCATGTGCCAACCAAAGGAGGGCACTAAAGAGCAATATAAATATAGTTTCAACTTGTCCCTCCCATTCCCCCGGTCTGATCATGCCAATTACGCTGTGATCCCAGCTCAGGTAGCAAGGAAGCAGATCTTTATTCACATTTTATGTTTATAGCAACTAGCCCCAATTGGGACCTGTGTGCTAAGCAATTTGAAGACATCATTGCTGGTTTTGCCACATCTTTGAATAACGACTACTCAAACCACTTTCCTTTGGCAGAAAATCTAAACCAAATGTAACCAACTTTAAACTATCAATAATATATATTACATTTTTTTCTGACTGACTTATAGTTTGTCAAAACTGCAGCACAGAGCTGAACCCTGCTAAACTTGAGATTTTGAAGTTATCAATGTCAAAAAACAGCAACAAAACCACAGGAACATCAGGGGAGAATGATATTGAAGAGTATACACTAAGCCACTTTATAAGGCGGGAACACAGTGATAACCAGCACATAGTTGAAACAAGCAGCAGCAGTAGCTGTGAGAAACTTCCAGTCTTGCCCATGGCCAGAAAGGAAATGAGATGTAGTTACTGGTATTGGAACATCCACGCAGAACGGTTCAGATCCCTAGCTGACAGGTGTCCTAAGTGCTGAGACCTTGAAAATAAAGCAACTCTCCCCTGTTACATACCAGAGGCACAGATTAACAATGTAGTTTCTTTAGAGAAAATGTATAATCCAAAATAATCTTTGGATTTGTACTGTACATACTCATAATTTATGGCAATTGACTGCAGCTGAGGTACTGTGGCACATTTAGAGGGAGGCTATGTTCTAATTACGGTAAAATGGGTATGCCGTCAGTGTCTGTTAATGTCCATCTTAGAAGTGCTCAGTTTGTTGTGAAAGTTGTTGAAAAAGTCTGCAGACTCAGCATGGGATCTGAAAGACAGCCTTGGTTCTTCACAGTCAAACATTATCATAAATAATGAAGATTCTGCAATTGAAACTTAGTTGAAAAGTCTATTATGTACACTGTCAGAATAGAAGAATCCCTACCACTTAGCCATAGGTACATTGATGCTACATTGGTTAAGGGGAGAAAAACAAAAACTAATAAGTTTAAGATTAGCAGCTGTGTTAGTCTGTATCCGTAAATAAGACGAGGAAGACTTTGTTAGTTTCTAAGGTGCTTGTAGCAGGGTGCTGGTGCAGAGGCACCTAATCAGCCCCTGCTCAGCCAGCCCCAATCAGGGGAGATAGATTGGGGCTGGGGAAAGCCCGATGCCTGGCCTGTGGATTGGTTACACCTGCTGGCCTGAGGGCTATAAAGGCTGGAAGGAGCCAGAAGGAAGCGGGGAATGGCCAGAGCAAGGTCAATCTCCTGGCTGAGGGCTGCTGCCTTTGTGAGGAGCCAAACAAGCCTCTAAGTTGTATATAGTTTAACACTGGTGGTGGGCACTGCATTGTAAGATAATAAAGACACAGGTGTTGCACAGCGAAAGCCTCTCTGAGCTTTATTTGGGCAGCCAGTGGGCTGCAGGAAGAGGGGGCAACCAGACCCTGTTACAGTGCTACAAAGTCTTCCTTGTCTTAAAAACTAATAACTTCCTTTTGTTACTAGAGCAAGGACTTAAGACTCAGAATATACACAGTGAGCAAATCTGTAATATTCCAGTTTTGCGCAGTCATTTCCCTAATCATAACCATATTTTAAACTTTGTAGCAGATCTTGTCTCACTCTCCAATTTTTGCATCCCCCAATCCAGAGACTAGATGCTAAAACTCTGTTACTCTCTTGCAGTTTTGAGCCAGGTTTTATCCACAGCACTGATCTAGCAAACAAAAACAAGAATGACTGGTGATATCTAGTCATCAGATGATGAGGTAATGGGGACAGAGAAAGACTTGTGTTGGCACACTAAAAACAGAAATAGTCATTTCCTTACATCTGAGATCCAGGGGTCAATCACTTCAATGCTACTGAAAGACAAAGCAAGGCTACACCTGGTATTTGATGCATTGTTGCAACATAATCATTTTGACAGGTACTAGAGAAAAATCTACCAGTATTTCACTGTAGGATTAATATGGGTGTATAGCACCATAGGAATTGCCATATCAGATGACAACAGTGGCCCATGTAGTCCAGTATTTTGCCTCTCTCAGAAATATTATAATGGACAACTATGTTATAATTTGTCTTTAGGAGAGGTTTCATGCTAATCCCAGATAGTTAGGGCTTGGATTGCATGACGAATTATAAAGATTTATATCCCATTTAAAGTTTTAGAGCTATGTCATAGAAATATGTGATTCTCTGAGTCCTTGAAATTTTTGGCCTCAATTACACCTTGTGGCAATGAGTTCCTCAGGCTAATACTGCATTGTGAAAAAACACACCGTGGCAGCAATGTCCCTGGAATGTGCTACACATGGGTCAAACAAGATGGAAATTCCACAACCGATTCATCTAAATTTATAAGCAAAGGGTTTAACCAATTCCATACAAACATGAATAATTTTATCAGTACTGTCTGTCAGTATGCAGTTCTTCCTCAAACTTATTCAGAGCACTGAATTCTCTTATGAGTGATATCAAAATCACTTTCTTCTTTTTTTTGACATGCAGTCTCTCTATATATCTATATTCATATCCATGTGAAACAAGAAAGGTCTATTTGTATTCTCCTAGCAGCATTTGTTATCCTGGATGTCAACCTACACTGCATGATTCATTCCCAGGGCACAGCTGAATACTTTTATGCCTTCACATGTTGTCTAAAAATTGGTCTCTTTTTGTCTGACAGTCTCAATAAGAAAAAAAAATCTTTTGTATGCTAATATGGGATCTCCCATGGAAAACATAATTTTGCAATGTTCTAAAACACGCAGAAACCAGGTGGGGTGAACATCCTTGCATTATTTTAAAATAATAAATATTACTTACAAAAGAATTATATTAACATTAAAAGAATATTAAGTTGTAAAGTGAAGCATTAAAAAATTAGGAAATGATAGAATTAAGGTTGCTTGTGCAATTTTTCCTTCACAACTCTCTTATAAGGTAGCAAATATGTATAATCCTGAATTTACAGAGAAAGAGAGAGTGTTTAGGATGAAAATTTGGAAAAATATCCACTAATTTTGGGGATCTCAGTGATTAGCTGCCTACTTTGAGACATCAAGCACCCAATTTTACAAGTTGTTACCATTTTTGGGAGATTTATATATTCAAAGCACTGCATTACATTAATTCATTCCACAATAGCCCTGTTAAGTAGTTGGTAAGTATAGTACCCATACCTATCAATATCCTGATATAGGGTAAATCAGTAAACTTTAGAGATGCATAACTGCATGAATATACCTAAAGACACAGAGAAATTTAAATAAGTATACAGAGAGAGGCAAAGATGGGGAATGGGGAGGGCAGAGCTAGTGAGAGGTATAGGGAGACTATATCATTATATTCCCACTCTCTGCATTCCCCTACCAGCAACACCATTTCAACTGTTTCCTTCTGCAAGCATTTCATTCCAAAAGATCCCATCCCAAAGAAACTAATTACATTCTAAAATATACACCTACCTTCCTCAGTTTCATTCTAGACCCCCTCCCCATTTCAATTTAACACACACACACACATACCCTCCTCATTTTTACTCAAAATTATATTAAAGGTGAACATTTTGAAAGACGGGTAGATGGAACATGTCCAATATTTAGTCTGTTTAGTAATGCATTTTTCTGTTAACAGCTTTCCTCTCAAACTACAATAAAGAGTGTTGTACAGCTAGCTTTTAATAAGATGTTGTAATAAGGGGCAAAATAACCTATAAGGGTACTAATTAAATATGTATTGAAACAGTAAATGAACACTGATTTAAAGTTGAGTATGAACAGTCACTTATATTTAACTAGAAAGGACATTTATTTAGGTCCCCAGTTTACAGTACTTCATATTAAAATCCCCTTTAATAAGCACAAGGTGCATGCCCAGGTCATTTAAAACATAAGCATAAGTGGATTATTCAGGTAAGTAGAACCAAAACGGATTGTTGGTGAAAAATGCAGATTCCATAAGAGAAATATTTAATGAATTTGTGTTAGATTTGCTGAATTGTTTATGACCAAATGAAAACAAAACAAAATTCAGAAAAGTCAAAATGTTTCATTTCATTATTAAAATTAAACATTTCAATCATTCAGTTCAAAATGGCTTTTGGTTTGAAAATTTCCTTCCATTTTGTTTCAAAATGTTAAAAATGCTCAAAATCAAATTGAAACATTTCATTTCAGGTCAAACATAATGTTTCATTTGACTCAAAATTAATTTTTTTTTTGATTTACTGAAAATTTAAAAAAGTATTTTGAACCTGAAATAAAAATCAAAATATTATAATAATGATAATAATAAATAATACAATCATAATATACCATTATCTGCACAATTCTAATTGTGGATACAGAAAACAAACGGTTCCATATAGTTTTTAACAATTTTAAACCTTGCAAAATATTGAGTAAATTTTTTCCAGGCATTTCTAAATTCTATTGACATTTTCCTAGACACACTTATCTTTCAAAGCTATAGATATTTAGATCCAGATCTAAGTTGCGATATTTGGATTTTTGTTTATTGCTTTAAAATGAAATCTATTCATATATTAAAGACTAATTCTTCCTTCAATGGAAGTTTGTCAGTTGGCTTTTATGTTTTGTTGGTTTTGTCCATTTGTAATTCTTTCATCTTCATTTAGGGCACAAGTATATATTCTTGCTATTCAGGGTTAGGAAATCCTTGTCATGATACCTTGGTTCCTTTTTTAAAACAGAAATACAAATAGCAGTTTAGAGTACATTTGTTGGAGAGCATAGTGGTTAAATTTTATCCAGAACTCAATCAGCCTTTATTTGAACCAGACACATGGATGGATTGCAAGTGGCAGGCCACAAATTTTTATTGAATTGAAACACAGGGGTGGAGCTCTGCCCAGCCATCACTCATACTCTCTTATATCAGGTATTTAAAAGGTTACAGTGTGGGGGTTACGGGGCTCTTACCGCATTACTCATAAATGGGGGAAGGCTCTCCTCAGCCTACTGTCCAGAACTCAGCTCACCATTCCCCATGACGGGGACAGAGGGTGCAGAAGGATGGGAAACCTCAGTTGTGAAAAATTCACAACTTCAGACAAATACTTAAGCTAGGTACCACGCACATTCCTACTTAATGCACTGTGGCTTGAAGCTGTTGTGAGGAAGGCAAAAAAACCTCCCCATGGCCTCTGCCAGTTGTCCCTAAAGGTGAAAAAATTTCTTCCTGATCTACTAATGGCTGATCAGGTAAACCCACAACATCTGTCAGGCTGGAGTCCTATTCCTAGTTCAGGGTGGGGTTGCTGAAATAGAGCTGAAAGAGGGTTCACATGGCCCTTGCTCCAGGTTAAATCCTGGAAGCTGGGGAATGTTGGTCAAACAACACCCTTACTCCCTTCCCAACTGGCCAACAGGTGTCAGAGACTCCGGGGAGAAGGATCTACTTGGTGTCGCTCAACAAGTATCTCCTTCTCTTGCTGCTGGGGATTTACCCTGTCACCGCTGGCCCAGTCAAGTTCCCTTATCCATTGAGATGGAGGGGTGGCATTTTTACTTAGTGCTTCTCCATCATTCAGACTTAATAAACTATTATTAACACACCCATGGTCAGCAGCGTGTTACTGTGTTCAAACATTTGTCTCCCATGCCAAATAAAGGTTAACATTCAAATGTAAACAAAACTGAATGTTAACAATTCCACTCACACACCTTTCTATAAAGCAATTATACTGGGTTTTTTTTTCAAGTTATCCTCTTAATATGCTTTTACTTCTAGTAATTTTCCAGTAGTAATTAGAGAATCATCAGTCTGACTTTTTGAATCTGTAAATAATCAGTATGCCAACATGAAATCAATTAGAATCCTCATTATCTTCATCAAAACAGCTTATAACCTTGAACTAGGTTGAAAAATGTTCCAAAATCTAAAATTAGCTGTGTTAATAATTTTTGACTACTTTCCTTTATTCACTGTAATCCATAATGTTTGCAGGGAGATGACATTTATTATCACTGCATCTACAATAATATTGCTCTTATTCTATTTCTTTTAATGGTTTTTTTGTTTTAGTTTACTGCAGCATTGACAACGCCAGAGCTTTTTCCGGAAATTCAGATATTCCAATAGAGCTATACCAATTTAAACCAGCTCAGAATATGGCTCATTTTCTTTAATGAATCCAGAGAGCACGTGAAGAAAGGATTAGTAAAATACAGTAGATAATGTTTTGTAACTGAAGTCTACTGCTTAAATGATGTATTTGCACAAGTTTACTGTCTATATGAGCATTTGTACAGCAAAATGGAGCCCCATCAGGATTAGAGCCCTTAGCACTACTGCAATATAAATACTTGACAGTAAGTACAACTACTACTATTACTGGCAACAGGAGAAGAATAAGCACACAAGAAATGCCAGATTGTCCTTGGCCAACGTAACGTGTAACTTCAGTCTTATTTTGGTTATCTCAGGCCCCCTATCATATAGCTGTTGTCTCCTGGGTTGAAAACCTATTAAAGCCTGGGAACGAGTCATGATTTTCTGTAGATTACAAAATTATATTGCTTCAACCTGTAGATAATGAGGGATGGAGCTACCTACCTGCTACATTGATTTGTTATGATGGTTAATAACAAAGACAGTTGATCTGTATTTGGCTTTATGTATTTTATGTTATGTATCTAAGTTCAGAAATGGTTTGCTCTTTCGGTATTAGCCCCATATGAATAGGAGTAGTGAATACTGGAGCACGCTAAACAGAGCTAGTCAAACTTTAGACATTCTATAAGGCTAGTTAAGCCACAGAACTTTTAGATGTTTATCCAAAGATTTTCAGGTCTCTGACTTCTCTTCTCACTTCTTGGTATCCCATCCTCTATTCTACTCACCCCCAACAGATCCTCTTTCATATTTTCCAGATGCTCATCAAGAATCTATGTTTGCTGATATTCCATTGTGTTATAGGGTGACCTCTCACAGACAGCACTCTCTTGAAAGCACTGGAAATATCCTTTATGCTCTGGAATTTCCATGAGCCAGATGTTGAAAAAAGGAAAGTAATGCACACTGGAAAACATAATCCCAACTACACATACAAAATGATGGGATCTATATTTGCTGTTATCACTCCAGAGACATTGCGGATAGTTCTGTGAAAACATCTGCTCAATGTGCAGCAGCAGTTAAAAAACTAATAAAATATTAGGAACCATTAGGAAAAGGATTGATAATAAGACAAAAAAAATCATGCTGCACTATATAAATCCATGGTATGATCACACCTTGAATACTATCTGCAGTTCTTGTCGCCACATTTAAAAAAAGATATATTGGAATGGGAGAAGGTACAGAGAAGGACAACAAAATGTTTAGGGGTATGAAACTGCATCCATATGAGGAGAGATTTCAAAGACGAGGACTTTTTCAGCTTTGAAAAGAAATGACTAAGGGGGAATATGATAGAGGTCTATAAAATCATGAATGGTGTGGAGAAAGTGAATAAGGATGTGCTATTTACTCCTTCCCATAACACAAGAACCAGAGGTCACCCAATGAAAGTAATAGGTATCAGGTTTAAAACAAACAAAAGGAAACACTTCTTCACACAGAGGATGTTGCAAAGGCCAGAGCTATAAACAGGGTTAAAAAAATAACTAGATACGTTCATGGAGGATAGGTCCATCACCAGCGATTAGCCAAGATGGTCAGGGATGGAATCCCATGCTCTGGGTGTTCCTAGCCTCTTACTGCCAGAATGTGGGAGTGGATGATAGGGGATGGATCACTTGATTACCAGTTCTGTTAATTTCCTCTGAAGCACATGGCATTCACCACTGTTAGAATACTGGGTTAGATGGATCACTGGTCTGATGCAGTATGGTGTTCTTATGTGTCCAGGAATGCACTGCCTCCAAAACAGAAGCAGTGTCATATGATACAGTAGACTGATGCTATTACAGAATGCAATAGAATGGTGTGAATGGTACCCTTTCTGCCTTCCTTTCCTTTCATTTCATAGAAGACAAACATGTAAAAGAAAAAAAAGCAAGCAAATAAAATGGAAAATAGGAGAACAAACTTCCAGTAGATGCCTTCCAGTATATCACCTTCAGCAAAGGTGAAAAGATGGAGAAACAACTCGAAGGAATAATAAGAAGAGCCTATCAAAGGGCACAAAAAAACCTTCATGTGATAGGCTGCTACCTACCTATTAGCAGAAAGGAGGAAAACAAGACACAGAAAATATCATCATCATCTTGGATTTATTATAAGCATGACATTTTCCTGTGTTTCCTCTTTTCGATAAATAGTTAACTCTATTTCCATGGACCAATGGAACAGATTGTAACCATCTTCATGCCTAATACAGGGATGTGGTCCTTAAAGATTGTATCTCTATATTCAAGAGGATGAATGGATATATTGGTATATTGGATCTGTTATAGCTGTGGCCACCCCAGTCTAAATGACAAAGCAAGATTAAGAAATGTTAGATTAGAGTTCAGGCTGTGCCCTGTCCTTTATATAGAGTATGGAACCTGCTGTAGGGAGTTTCTGCAGGGCTAAATACTTCAGAAGGCCTCATTGGCTCATATAAAACAAAACTGAAATAAAACAAACTATAACTTGTACCGTAAACACAACAAAAAATTGGAAAGACTATCTACCAGGCAGAATTCTTCCAGGGGCCTGGAAGGGGTTTGAAGACTTAGTAAATTAAAACTTTCATAAAACAGAAAACCATTTTTAACACCCTGTGTATCTGGCTCTCATGTATTTATAACATTTTTTTTGAATACCTTCTCTTCCTAGTACTGTCTAAAGAAGGCTCAATATAATATTACTTCAAGCAAAAAATAAAATTGGACTGGCTTGCTTTTATTTTCATTTTCTATTATGTTTCATAGCCCCAACTCTATCCTAGAATAATGAAGGCTGAGACTCAAACACTAAATGCACTGGGAGTGTAGAGGGTGGGGGAAAATTGGATAGTATATCACAATAATTAGATTTGTGTGTTTCCTGTTTACAAAGAACTAACTGACCTTCAAAATGTACAGGTCTCCAGAAGTAAAAGCAAAAAATTAATGGCATGCATTGCCGAAAGTAATGATTTTAAATTGGACTTTGTAACCTGTTTATCTATGAATAGGAGATACAAAAGCAAAACCAAATAGACCTAAAGTCAAACTGTGCTTTTAATAAGAAAATAAATAAGCAGAAATAGAATTAAAAACAACCATGAAAGCTCTTGGGGCTGTAGGCGTTTAAGTCACTATACTTATCACAGCCATAGCTAGGGTGAAAACTCATTGCCATAACACAAAATCTTCATGTATCATGTGAAACATGAAAAACATGTTATGGCCAGAGCCAATCTTGCCAGCTCACTTCTGAAAAGCCTTTTTGTGCAAAACAGGCATCCATTTCAAGTGAAGTTTCCCCAGCCATCCACTAATAGAGAACCTCTGTGTTGAACTATAATAAACGGTAAAGTTAAACCTGTGCCTTCTTTCAGTCTCCCATTAAAAACATAATATGACTGACATTTTTTCACAGAGGAACAAATTCTAGGCCTACTATTGTCAAACAAACTGAAGGGGAAAGATAGTGGTAGAGGCTGAAAGGAGAGAGCCTGAGCCATGCTGGTGGCATCAGAGCATAACCCCCAGTGCAGTGTTTGCTGGTATCCCAGACAGGAACAGCACAATCCCCTATGCTCTGCAGCACTTGCTACTTAACACAGTATGAAAGGGTTTTTTGGGCCCCAATCATATGCACTGGTGTATTGCGCTGCTTAAAGGAATCCATCCCAGGCTCTCTCTCTGGTATCGGGACCAGTGGGGTAGGAAACTCATCACCAGATTTTTCCTTCCTTCACAGCTTGGAGCCCTGCAGATCCTAGGACCAGCCTAGGGGCATCTGTATGTTAGGTACATCTTTACACACTACTGATTTTAATGACTCACGGCAGCAGGGCAGGTAAATTTAATGACCAGCAGAGAAAGAGTTAACCTAATACACTGTTCGGGTACCAAAGCTGGCTCGGTGTGCATGAGTGTGAGTGTGAGTGTGTGTGTGTGTGTGTGTGTGTGTGTGTGAGAGAGAGGAGAAAATATATTATCTTGAGTATGACAGTTCTAACTGTATGGATTTAAACATAAGTTAATTCTTTCTCAGTCTCTTCTCCCGAGTTATCCCAATGAAGAGCTACGCTAAATAGGAAAGGTTCAAGAGGTGCAAATTGATTAAATGCTAGCTGAAAGCATCAGTAACGGATAACAATGCAACAGCAATACTTAAAATGTGACCTCTGCTTTAGAGATTTTAATTGAGGCACAAGTTCGTTCCCCTTGGTTTGGTAATTCCTTAATAAATCTAAGGGTAAAGCTCTAAGCAGCAGTTTTAGTTTACTGCAGTTGTCAAATCCTCCTTGCCACAACATCTAAATGAGATGATGATGAAACATTCAGATTATTTCATTTTCCTTTTAAAAAATGGGCAAGCAGAAACGTAAAACAAAAAGTCCTATTATAGGACCAATTTGTTCTGGGTCAAACTGAAGCAACCATCAAAATACAAAGCTGTTGATGAAATGTATTTGATGAGATTTTAAAATAGTCACCCATTCATTAATGATGAATTACAGGGTGAATCCTAGGGAAGTATAAATGTCGCCTACTTTAATTCAAGATAATTCATAATAATTAATCTTATTACAATAAATACCCAGGGCATTAATAATTATTGAAACATTGTAAAGTGTTGCCATTTCTTCCTTCAAGTTACAAAGCAATAAGTTAATACATTACTCTTAGAATACTTCCCTGATGAAGATGATATATGACAGCATATTCAAAATTGTTCATTACAAATTAAGGTAAGCTTTATTCATTAACATGAACTTTCCGACAGAGAGAAAATATAACTATCCAAAATTATGGTTAGAGAAATTTTGTAGCTAAATTCCCATGTCTACATTATATTCAGATATCACTCTCATTTATACAAGTAGTGGACACATTTCAGAGATCTTACTGCATATAAAAATATTCCACAGTGAAATTCAGTTTTAATTATCTCTGCTTGTGTTAATCACTGTGCTATATAGATTGATTACCACTTTCCAAAAGCAATTTCCTATTAATTTTAACGTGATGTGATGAGTTATCACAGACTCTCAGAAGCTACAGAGGTAAAGGCCTATCTAATCATAGATGCCATCTCTGCCAATGCGGAACTGTTCCCTGCATGATATTTTCTAGTGTTTTGTTCAGTCTAGTTTTAACCAATTGAGCTTCCAACACTTTTCTAGAGGGACTATTTCACAGCCTATTACATCTCACTTACTTATTTCCACCCCATTACTTATAGTTATACCTTCATACATCACACTAAATTATTCCTCTTACTCATTAGTATTTACATACTTTTGATATATGTAGTATATAATCTTCTGATATTTAAATAATATGTTCAAAAAGGTTGAAAAATGCTGTTTCAACAAAATCAAAGTATTTCACAAAGCATTTCAGTTTGTTTAAATTTTGGCATTTTTTAATTGAAGAAAATCAGTATAATTTTTCATAATAAAAAGTATGAGACATTCTGAAAATTTTAATTTTGTTTTGAGAACAGAAATCCCATTTTCTCTCACATTCTTACTCCTTTCCCTCTTTTTCCCCCAGTGTAAAAAAAAGGAGGGTAGCCTGATCTATAGATAATGTAAGAATTATATTGACAACTTAAGCATTCCCAGTTATCACTTTGAGGGTGACAGATTCTTGTCCCAAGGTCGAGCCTAGTATTAAAATTACTATACAGTTGGGAACCCCGATATTCACAATTGCAACACACACACTATAGAAACGCTTCAATATTTTCAAATAGTTTATTAATACATTTAAGCAGAGTCACAAACACCACAGCTCAGTAAGATAGATAGAGAACATACAGAAAGTACATCTGCACAGTCATATACTCTTACCATCCCTTGCAGGATGACCAGAAAGGTTAGTCACTATTTTTCTCATCACCATCATCATCTTCCTTATCACAAATGTCTGCCATTCTGGCCCCTTTCAAGGGCTACATCTCTCTCCCTCCTACCCCAATAGACTGAGATGCAACATTTATGTGTTATGCTCACTCATCAAAGGGAGGAAATGATTATTCCACTTCAATAGTGTGGGTGGCTCTTACATGGCTTCAGTGCCAACTTGGTCTCACTAAACTGTAGAGGAAGCTATTACCAATTCATTTGGATGGGATGCAAGAATACCATGCTACAATAGAAAGGAAGGTAGAGTCATTTTCCTAAAGGATGAAAGCTGTGGATTTGAGCATCTCTAACATGAAAAATATGGCTTATACTATCTGCCCCAACTACAAAAATAGATTGTTTCCTCTACATAATAACTTATAAAATAAATATATCAAATCATCAGAGATGCTTTCTGAATATCCAGTATTAATGTGCAGCAAATGTACCATGTTCTTGCCCACTGTGTATGATCCCTTAACCTACAAGACTCAAACATCTGTCAAAATCAACTTTAGGAGAGGACTTGGGTCTGAAGTTTACATATAAAAATGGATTTACATTAACAGAAATATAAAAAGATATAGCAAAAAATTACTACTTTACAGCCTTTGAGTATAAACTGATCAAAATCAAGTTTCTGTGTAACAGGTCTTCAAGACAGCCTCTCTTTTCATACCTGCTAAATAAATACAGAAACAATTCATGTCTGTAAGTCATTTAACTATTTCATAGCACCCACCTATCCGATAGATTAGATGTCTCAATGGCATCAACTACATACACATAACTGTGATAAAAAAACCATGGGCACAAAAAGAGAGCCCGGTGTTCACTGGACTCCATCCACTTATCACAAATGGATAATAGATGTTGGAAATATAATAAGCATAAAGCTAGTCATATGGGAATAGCAAATAACCACCCATTTGGGGATGCTGTTGGGTATTTTTTTTAAATGTGATGTTCATTTGATATTAATCTCAGTTGACATTGTTAATTATATTGTGCATGAAAGGAAGATGAGGGAAAGAATTTTTATTTATAGAAAAAATAGTCAAAGTAATATAATTTAATCGTAATGCTTTTTGGAAGTCTTTTTACCGTGGAATAGTACATTTACCAGGGATTCTCCTATGTAATGTTTTTTTCAAAAGAAACAGTTCTATTTAATAGATTTGTTTCTTTGAAATAAAGAGGCGATACAAATGATATAGTTAGTGTTTGAATGAAACATTGAAGATATAAAGTGTTCTACAACTGATAAATAATTCTGTAAAAAGAGGCTAAACAATCCAATGTTGCCACCTGAGGATTACATGCCAGGGTGTACTTGCCTCTGGAAGCCTATTAATTCAGGGAAGTTGATAATTATACTTAATAGGACTTAGGATCTTTGGAATTGTCATATTGGCTCAGATTAGCCATCCATTTAGTCCAATATCACTGCTCTGCAGCCAAAATACTTCTGAAATAAATGTAGTCAAACTTCACTAATTCTGGGTCACTGAGAACGAAACTGATGCTTAAAATTGTTGATTGGCTCTGGTTTTCAAGATATGCTATTGGGTCAGTATATACGACTCTTGACATGGGAATGGCGAAGGATAAGTGAGTTATAAAGGGAAGGGATCTCAATTTAAACCAGAAATGACTAAAATACATCTTTGACTGGATCTATGAATAAATCTATGACTGGGTTTGGACAGTACTTGTTTTTTAGGCAAAACAATGAATGATGCAATCTGAAGCTGGTATTGCATCATACATGATATGAATTGCATCATGTTATTCCTAGAAGTCATGGATGATGCAATCATAACGAAGCTTACATCACTCTGCTGAACAAATTGCCCTATATCAGCTCTAGAAATCATACAGTGTCGTGCTCTCTTATTTGTCAGTGTTTGATTTTGCAAAGGGACACATTTCTGTTTAGCCAAAGTGAGCAGAGATGCCTCGTACTTGTGTGAACAGTGCAGATAACTTCTGCTATGTTTGTGGGGAAGTGACTTTTGCATCACAAAAGCGCAGTATAACCACTATGGTTAAGAAAGCCTATCGCCTTTATTTTGGCTGCAAAATTGGAGATCAGGACAAGAGGTGGGCCCCACACATATGCTGCAACACTTATGCAACAAATCTTCGCCAGTGGTTGAACAGGAAAAGGAAATCTATGCCTTTTGCAGTGCCAATGATTTGGAGAGAGCCAACAGATCATACCGGCAATTGTTACTTCTGCATGGTGCCTCCAGTTGGGAAAGGTGTGTCAAAGAAGAAAAAGTGGACTGTGCATTATCCAAACATTCCATCAGCTATACGCCCAATACCCCACGGAGAAGGACTGCCGGTTCCTGATGCACCGGAATCATTCTCACTTGAGTCAGACGAGGAAGGGGATGAAACTTCTGGTCCTGAACCATCAATGTCACAGGACCCACATTCTCTCCCATCCTCCTCCTCTGAACCACACCTCCTAACACAAGCTGAACTGAATGACCTTGTCAGGGATTTGGAACTACCCAAGAGTAAGGCAGAGCTGTTGGGCTCCAGACTACAGCAGTGGAATCTCCTGGCAGGCGATGTTAGGGTTTCCATGTTCCGTGACCATCAAAAGGATCTTGTCCCATTCTTCTTCATGGAAGGTGATCTTGTAGCCGGCAACAACATCGATGGTGTGATGGCAGCCCTCAACATCGTTCACGATCCAGATGAGTGGAGACTCTTCATTGATTCATCAAAGACGAGTCTTAAAGCTGTTTTGCTGCATAATGGCAATATTTTGCCATCAATTCCAGTTGGTCATGCAGTCCATATGAAGGAAACCTATGACAACATGAAACAACTTTTGAGGTGCATAAACTATGACCAACATCAGTGGCAGCTTTGTGGCGATTTGAAGGTTCTTGCTCTCTTGCTTGGTCTGCAGACTGGATACACGAAGTACTGCTGTTTTCTCTGCGAATGGGATAGTCGTGCAAGAGATTCCCACTACATCGAGAAAGACTGGCCACTCCGACAGTCATTGGAGCCTGGGAGGAAAAGTGTTCAGCATCCACCACTTGTTGAATCAAGGAAGATTTTGTTCCCACCCTTACGCATCAAGCTGGGTCTGATGAAGAACTTTGTCAAGGCCATTGACAAGACACAAGCAGCTTTCAAGTACCTCCGTGGAAAATTTCCAAGGTTAAGTGAAGCTAAGATAAAGGTAGGTGTCTTTGTTGGTCCTCAGATTCGTGAACTTCTTCGAGATGATGCATTTGACCATGCACTGCGTGGCAAGGAAAAGACGGCATGGAAAGCCTTCCAGTCAGTGGCAATACATTTTCTCGGAAACAACAAGGCAGACAACTACAGGTTGTTGGTGGAAAACCTCCTCAAGGCATACAAGGCATACAAAATTTATTGTATTTATTTATAATTTTGTAAAATTATTTATACAATTTTACAAAATTTATAAATCCAATAAATCCATAGTTTATAATTACAATGATGCATTTTGAAACTTCAATTCAGAGGTTAAAATGACTCAATTTGCATAGAGTCTCTAACTTTACAAATAAGTTGAATATCAAAGGATCTCCTAATGACTTTGAAGCACTCCATTAATCGAAGTCTATATTCGGACATATCCCCTGGTGCTTCAATTGCCTGATATTTTTAAAGTGAGCATTCACATGTGGCAGCCAAAGTGCTGACACCTAATCTACAAATAAGAGTTTATGGATCAAATGAAAAGCATTTGTGTGCTTTTGATAAGAACGACTATTGATCTAAACCCAGTCCTTGGTAAGTGTGCTGTTATTAGTGACCTTCAATAGAGCAGTAATGGAAGATTTATGTTTTCTTATTTGTTTGACCTTTAATTATTTCCATTTATGTGATCAGCAGCTTTTTTTAAAAAAAATCTGACCTTGCTTAAAGGACTGAAGTTGGTTTATACTTATCCAAAATGACTACAGTTTTGACAGTTGGTGTCATTTGGTGTCTTTGCACATAATATGACTCTGCTTGTGAAAATGTTCTGTCCTAGGAATCAGGGAGCTCCCCTGTTTGCAGTTAAAGATAATAGAATATAATTAATAGTGCTGCAATGTCACAAGTCACTAGCTCTCAGCTGAATGGGTACTAACCAGAGATCCAAGTCACTGGAGATTTATGAAAATATAATGCTTTACATGGACCCAGTAACAATTCCAGAGACTCCAGTGGTGAAATAAGATTGCATTTTAACAGACAGTATTTTACAACTGTTAGATATATTCCTCCCAGACCTATTTCAATTAGAGGTTGCCAAACAATCAACAAAAGAAGGCACCTGAGTTACACTAAAGCAGCATGGAATATTATGGTTCTGTCAACATGAAGGATAGCAAGCTACAAAAAAAGGAACATTTAATTTTTTGGTTCAAAAGCATGTACTAAGTCTTCTGAAAGCTAAGAATATGCTGATTTCAGGCAGTGATACAGTACCTAACTCAGTGCATCTTAAATCTGGCCTCTGTTGGTATAATGCTTTTCACAAATATCTCAACTCAACTCTTTCTTCATTCTTTTCACTAGTAAAGATAGCATGAAAGCAACTGAACAAAGCTGGCAGATTTTAAATGAACTTCAGAAGAGTTTACATAAATGCACGCATCTCAATATGCACAACAGAACCAATGATAATACCTCTAATAGGTGAACACTGCCCATCAACTAACTGCAACACTTGCAAGTCAGTTTCCTTGCTTCCTCTATCTCAGGGCTTGTCTACATTACCTGCTGGATCGATGGGCAGAGGATCAATCCAGCATGGGTCGATTTATCGCGTCTAGTGCAGATGCAATAAATCGACTGCTGAACACTCTCCCGTCAACTCTGGTACTCCACCGTGGTGAGTAGATTTAAGCACGTCGACTTCAGCTTCACTGGAGATTTATGAAAATATAATGCTTTACATGGACCTATGGACTTCAGCTTCACGTAGCTGAAGTTGCATAACTTAGATCAATCCTCTTCCCTCCCGCCCCCGCACCCACTACACACCAGACCTCAGTGCTTAACTTGTAATGAAAGAGGTACTGGGGCTCAAGCCATTTTTTTACAATCATAAATGATGCAGCAAGCTCAGAGGTGCTGGGGCTATGAACTGCCAAGCCTAGAGGTGCCAGGGCTCAGCCCTGGCAAACCTTGGCACAAAGTAAGCATTTACTTTCCCCCAGAATGTACAATCTATGAATGACAGATTATTAACAACAAAGTAACACATCTGCTAAGAAATGAGACATTCCCTCTGGTCCCATTTGTGACCTAATAACTTCTTATCAGAATGAAACATCAGACATTTGCCAATGGGCATGAAATAGTTAAACAGAGGACTTTAAAATACGCTAAGAGACAAACTTAACACAGTAATCCAATCACTGCAAGTCTACTTCATGAACTGGAACCAACTAATGCTTTCATTGTGTGGGTTGAATCCAAAATGATAGCAGCTCAATTACTTATTTAGTATGTCACAACTTAAATTTCTTCTCAGTTGCTATAAAGTAATTCAGCACATGAACAAAACCTTTCTATAGGAAGAGACAAGGCCAAGAATTAAAAGAGGAAGATTAGACACTCATAGAACAATTGATGGTTTAGCACTTCCAAATACAAAGCTATCTTATATTGCAGATGATCTTTCACAACTGGATACTGTTCTTGGTCCTATTGAATTATTTCCTAATTGGATGCATTTAAAAGCTCTACACACTGAACTTTTTCCAACCCAAACTTTCTTACTTGCACCAGTGAAAAAGTTGACTCAGCCAATATTTAAATACACTAGGATGATAATAAGATGTACAAGTATAAAAGGAACAATGTTTAATCAGAATTAACTCATTCTTCCTTATGAAACAGTAAGAGAAGAAAATTTGAGAATAAGTCAATTTACTGGGAGGACTAGGAAACAGTAAATGTTGTTTCCCTTAATAATTTGTGTCCAGAGAGTTTACAAGTTAGTGAAACTTCACAAATCCTTGCAAAGTGATTTTAATTTGGGGAGCAATCAAAACTTACATTTCAAATTATTTCATATTCCTGCAAACAGGCTTTAACGTGGGAAGCAATCAAGCAACCAAAATGTCACATAATTCCTTATTCTGCTCTTATATATTAAAATGTGTATTTTCTCATCTAGTCTAAAACTTTAATGCACTGTTACTTGGACTAGCTTATCCGTACTCATGCATTTCAGTCTCTGCAAAACAGATGGAAATGTAAGTTAAATGTATGCTTTGATGAGAGATTACAGACTATACTACAAGATGTGATATTGCATCAGAAATGAAATTGCAACAATTTACATTCATTCAAAGAATGTATTGGACTTGTACACTTGTTCCAATGTGGTCTACAAGACAACAGTGTGTGCTGGTGCTATGGGAACCGGGAGATAATTTTTGGATAATAATGTCTGAGAATCACATATTTTTAATAAATGTTATAATGCCATGGAAACCACATGGAATCAAAGTTACTGGCTGAAGCAGAAATTTATTTGCTCCAGGAATTTTTATCAGTACATGTGATCACAAAGTATTTATTTTAAAAGGACAGCAATTGTCTTTTTTTAAAAAAATGCATAAAGATCAATCTTTAAAAGTTTTGCCCTCCTTTTAAAATCTTGGTATATTAGTATATTGACAAGGCAAAATTTTCTTCCTAGGAGTACCTGTGATGGGGACCACACATCTCTTGTGAATGCCTCCTAGCATCTGGGTGTTATGCTACAGGACTTACCCTGCTTTTGGCACATACTGTAGATTGTTGACTTCACTATGCAGGACCTGAGTGGCTCAGCCCTCCAGCCAAGTCACACAGTCAGAATTTCTTCTCAGACACAGCTACAGCTGGGTCTTCCAGGCTCCCAGCTCCATGGGAGGGAGCTGGAAGCCCTAAGAGGCCGGCTCGAGCCTGGGTGATCAGGACTTCCAGGGTACCTGCTGCAGATGTTGGAATGGAGCCCTGGTGCGAGCAGGTGAGCCTGGAAGCCTCAGCATAGTGGGGCTACCCAGGAGCTTTGGAACCTGGAATCCCAACTCTCCAGCCCAAAGGCAGTCCACATGGAAGAACTCCCCAGGCAAGATGCCATTGAAATACTGTCTGTAATGGGATGAAAATTCCTCACACCTGAACTAATCACTCTGGATCTGACAGATCAGCATTTTCTGATGAAACTGTTTTGCTGGAATTGTTTCAACCACTCTAGTGACAAGGATGTACCATGGAACCGCTTCCATTCTGCTACATATTATGAGTTTAAGTGTTTTTTAGGGCAGGGGAAAGTAGTAATGATTACGCTGAACCAATACTATGCTTTAATAATTCTTGGAAGTAAGGGAATGGCAGATGACATTTAACTTTAATACACTCTGATTTTCTAATTAATTAAAACTAAAGAAAATCATGTTGGCTATGCTTTTAGCTAATCACAGTGACATGGTACAAATGACACAGTAACAGACATTTTGCAAAATGCACAGCAATATAGTTTTCCACTTCAGTTTATAGAACAGCAAATTAAGAATGTATGCAATGGTGAGGAAAAGCTCAACCAGCTATGCAGAGTATAAAATGTGTAGCCTGCAGGGACAGTCTGGCTACCTCTTATACAAACAGTAGATATCCTGACAGCAGCAAAGATGCAGTGGTGAATAGGAGTTCAGATTGTGTCTAATATTAATATTCCAGAACCACCCTTTGTTTCAGCCTTTTCGAAAAAAAATCATGTACATAGGAGCACATATTTTGTGTTTCTCTGCCTACCCTTCAATTAGTTCAAAAGAATTTAAAAGAATTTCCCACGCTGTTTTAAAAGAAAAATGTAATTCTATAATCAGGAACTATTTGACGGGGTGTATATTCTGTAAATATAGAGGTTCTAAACATGGCATAATGGGGTCTCATATTTATTGTTTTCCATTGATTTGCATATCAAACATTCTCCCCTTTCAAGGGAAAAGAAGATAGAGCTGGTCACTGGCTGGAAGAGGAATGGGTGCTTCTGTAACAACGCAAATCCATCAGCCATTCCCTACAGAGGGTGCAAAGCAGAACAGTCGTACATAACACATCCACCTTCTACTATTGTTATTGTCAGTCACTGATTTTGCTGACACTTTGTGGTATAAGCAGAGGATTCCCACCACCTCATTTTCTGTGGGTCTTCCCATATACTCAGGCTGTGAAATGGGATGAGGATTTGCACATAAATGGAAGACAGCAGCTTTTTTATAAAAAATTCCTCTTCACTCTATGAATAAAACTGCTTCATAAAATTACTATAATACCAATGTGATTTACATTGCTATTTGATGTTGCAAAGAATGTAGTAAGTGTATTAATATTTTTAATGAGAAATGTCCAAGGTTTCCTACCATTTAAACATTTCTTAATTTGCTCTTTAGCCATGAACACAAACGCTAAAGTGTGCAATGTTTAGCTAGCTCCCACAGTACCCCGTTAACGTGAAGTTTCCTGGACTTCAGCTTTGATTTAAAACAATAAGAAATCAGTCATTTAAATGGATTAGCACAATCAATATTCACATAGTAACAGAGGAATACATGTTAAATTTGACTAACACTGACATCTCTTGATGACCGTGTTCAACCATTAGCACTAACACTATGGCAGGTGTTGGGGGAAGAGGGTATTTCAGAGGATATATTCATCTTTGAAAATTTTAACCAATTTACTTGTTGCCATCAGATTTTGCTTGGTTTTCTCTGTTCTTCTACAAAATCTCTTATTGAACTGAGAGAAAAACTTCTAGCCAATGCATTACATCCTCTACAATTCCTTGTTCTGTATAAGCGATATAACTCTCAGGGTACGAAGAGGACAGGTGTTTTGTTTTATTTTTACCTTTCATGAATTTTAACACTCAGTCTGTCCTGCTGCAGCCCACAGGAAGGCTGTGTGTGTATCTGAACTGATTATTCACAATAAATGTTGGTTTTAGTTCTTGTCATGCATGGCTTTTATTTGCGTTTCACCAGTGTTGCATATGTTGAAATGTTTGTGTTGCTCATAAATGGAATTATGAACATCAAATGGGGAAAATTCTTTATATCAGTTTAAATTGCCGTAATTGCATTTCCTCCCACTCCCTTAAAATAGATAGCCAACAGATAAACCTACACTATCTGATGCACTCTCTCTCTCTCTCTCTCTCTCTCTCAATTAATGTCTCAGAACTTGTCTCTTGCCTTCCTCAGGCTATGAGCAGACTATAGTTTTGTTTGGTGAAAAAAGTTTAGCCAAACAGTACAATATCAAGGTGTAACAAGGGCCATCATCGTTGCTCACTGATAAATTAATAACACAGCCCAGTAACAATATGATGATTGGCAGATTAACTTTTTGAACATAATCATATAATTTATATAGCTCAAATTTAAATAACTTCCCAACTCATTCATTTCTGTGAGACAAAAATTTCCAGCTTTCCTAATTTTTTTTACTCTGATTTTTTAAATAAGAAACGAAGTGTCATAACTTTTCACAAGAAAAAAAATCTGATCTCTCTTCTCAGGCAATCCTTTCTACCAGTGGAGAGCTGATGATGTGTAAGGATTGAGGTGAGCCAACTTCAAGCTCTGGAATAGTAAATAAATCCACAAAGCAAGGAGCAGTGATCCAGACTTGAGTGTTCATCTCATTAGTTCTTTCTGCCATCTTTTGAAGGATTTCCTGCAGAGTTTGCCCCCTGAACACGATCTGTTAATCAGTTAAAAATTGTTTGGGAACTCTAACTTTCAGAGCTGAGAGGCAGGTAATCACTGGTTCTCACTCACACTGGACAGGAGAGTTTAAATGTGAGGCAAGTTAGTTAAAATTCTCAGAAAAATTCTGTAATATTGTCTTCCTTCAAGGGGCAAAGTGTACACACACTCCTAGGGATGTAATAAGATGTGGGATTTAGAGATTTTCAAACTTTGGGTCACAACACAGTACTAGGGCATGGAAGGTAAGTCACTAGGTCGTGGCGGCTCTGGTCAGCAACAGTAACTGGACAGTTAAAAGTCCTGTCAGTGGTGCTGCCCAACTAAAACAAGCTAGCCTCTACCTGCTCTGACACTGCACTGCATCCCAGAAGCTGCCAGCCTCAGGTTCGGCTCTTAGGCTATGTGTGTGTGTGGGAACTCTGTGCACTGCTCCTGCCCCGAGCACTGGCTCTGCACTCTTAATAGACAGTTCCCAGCCAAAGGGAGCTGGGAGACGTTGCCTGCAGGCGAAAGCCATGTGGATCCACTTGTGCACCTCTGTCTAGGAGCCAGACCTGTTGCTGGCCACTTCCAGAGCACAGCGTGGTCTGCAGTGCCAGGACGGGCAGGAAGCCTGCCTTAGCACCCCTGCTGTACTGCTCACCAGTAGCTGCCTCAGGTAAACCTGTGCCCCACCACCACACCCCAATTTCCTGCCCAAGCCCTGGGCCCCCCACCCACACTCTGAACCCCTCATTCCCGGCCCCACCCTGCAGCCTTCACCCATGCACCCCAACCCTCTGCCCCACCCCTGAGCCCTTCCCACTCCCCAAACTCATCCTCAGCTCCATTGGGTCACAGGCATCAAGAATTTTCTTCAAATGGGTTATCAGAAAAAATGTTTGAAAACCACTGATCTAGATGGTATTGAGAATCAAAAGCTAGGCCACATGATTGAAACGACTGTACATACACTTCTTAACATGGGGTACAGGGAGATGAGTGTTCAATCACAAATAACAGAACTGTTGAAAACTCACCCCAGCACATGAAGTTTAATTATAACATCAATCTATCTGGATTTACTTATTCCTTAACAGCTAAATAGTCCCTGACTACAGTTTAAGTAAATAGGTTGTATGAAGGGGTATACAGCAGACAGAAAACTCACTTTCATTTCATGGTACAGTGACCCTTGGGGACACTCCATATCTACTGTTCCAGTTTGTGCCTGCAAGAGCCTCCACAGAGCTTGTCCTCATTCTTTTTCCCAAGACCATCCCTGTAATCCTCTCCAAACTGGAACATCTCACCTGAGACCTCTCTGGGTGATGTACCCATGGGCTTCTGCAGACCTTAGCTAGGCCAGAGGACTTGGCAAAAAGCCTTTTAAAACACTTAACAACAGCCACAAAAGTGTTTTAAATGCACAGTGCAAACATGTAAAACAGCACAGTGTTTTGAAAAACAAAAAAGATTTTATTCCTTAAAAAACTACTTTTCAATAAATGAAAAAAAATGTGATAATCATTTAGGGAAAGTTTTATGTGAACATTTTTATTAAAAATGTCAAAAAATTAAAAAAGTTAGCAGGTTTCTGTGAAAGAAAAATATTCAATAAAAGGCCATTTCTGACACAACCACTTTCTTTTTTTTGTTCAACCTGTTCTAGCGATTAGTTCTCATCACACCAACTGTAAAACTAGATTATACAAATTCTGTAGACCAGAACCATGTCTTAAAACATGACTGTTGCAAAGCACCTCAAGAGCTTTTGGGTTCTGTACAAATGAAATAAATAATACATTAGTAAAGTTCTTTCACAGAAGGCTAATTTGGGGGAAAGAGCAGATGGTAAACAAAACCAGTGCAAATTTAATAAAAATTCAAATGAGTATTAATGGAAATTGTCTTCCAATATTTGTCCAGCTCTCTGCAGGTGTTCTTTGTTTGTTTTTAAAAAAGAGGTCATTCATTATCTTATTTGTATCCTTTTGATAAAAGCATTAATATACATTTCATCCCTGTAAAAATAAACTACACATCTCATTTTTTTTAGTTGTAGGTTTCAAACATCAGGTTGGCTACACTTCTCCAATGAAGACAGAGAATGCAATCAGAGGGTTTTTTTTCACAATAGCATCTTTTGTTGTTTCATTTGTATGTTTCAGAATAGGCTTGTATTGTTTAAGAGCAGAGTTATTAATGTTTTAACAATGGAATTTCATACCAAGATCTCCTAAGGATATGATAATTTCATCTATGATACCTAGGGAATATCAAGTCAAAAATGCAGGTCAAGAAATATTTACTGGTCTGGACTACAAGCTAATTTCAGACATATAGTACCTTTTTTACTATTCCTTTTTATGGGAATGTAAAAAATGTCAAAGAAGTAACAACAAATATACAAAGAAACTGCGATTGTGAAGAATAAACCCAACTGGGATATAAATACCTGATACTTCAACTGACTTGTCCCTATGCAGAAGGGCACAAATTGGGTAGAAGAATAAAAGAATAAATTTAACTTTTTATTTTTGGGGGGGACACACATTGAGAAAGACCCTGGTCTAATCTTTTATTTTTATATGTACATATCGAGCATCTGTCATTCATCTTCTATATAGGTCTAGAAATGTAGAACTATTCTGTCCTGACGCATCTACAATTTTGCCTAGCAGTAGGATATTACATAAGGTTTATTCGTGTATAGATGTGGTAGAGGAAAGACATTTGTATTATATTCAAAAGTATGTTACAAACAATGGGAATAAAGGAAAACTATTTAAAAAAATCAATGCTCTTTCTAACTAGTTCAGAAAAACTAGTTCAGTAAGGGGGCTGCTGCTGAATTTGAAGGACATTGTAGCTCATTTGAGAGAAAGAAAGGCTTCCCTATTGTAGAAAACAGAAGGGCTGGGAAGATAATTTGTGAGAAAGTTGATTATAGGTTGATGCTTTCCATGGGCAAATACATTATTGCTATAAATGGCTGCTATTGCTATGAATTGGCCCTGTCAGCATAGGAATCTAGGACACCCTGAGCTATCATATAAAACGATGATGTATTCTTCACTGTAACAGGTTGGAACTTATTACAAAGTTTTTCATAGGCAGGATGACTTGGTGGGTCAGTGTGATGAAGGACAATCATTAACCTCTGTGAGCAAATAAGTATAAAGGAGCAGGGCCTGATTCTCCACTGCCTTGGCACCTTGTACAGTTATTTACAGCTGAGCAGAGTAAATCATTCTGGTCCCTGGATTTTCATGTGGATTTGAAGATAATTATGTAGGGGGAAAGAATCACACACATTTTGGGTCTGGTTTATGGTGGACTGAATGCAGCTCCACTACACATTTAAATAAAGTAAGTAATAAATTTTGCAAAAAGTGCATGGAAGCTTGGGTCCATTAATCTGCCTCAGACTTGGCCTTTTACTCACTGCCACAGAGTTACTTCTGTCCTGCAGAAATCAATTCATTAAATTATGAAGCAGTAGTAGTGCCATCTTTGAAATATTTTCATTAGATTTACTTAATGTCAGCTTTCTTTAAAATGCAAAAACTGGCAATCCTTCTGTGTGTTGCACTATATAGACTTGACTGGTATCTTCTCAGACCATCAGCCAAATGAACATATAGTCACCAAAGAATTAAATGATGTGAATACCATTCTATTTCTAAGTTTCCTTTGAGATGAAAAAACAAAGCAGGCATTGTTGCATCAAGAGTGATCATGAAGACTGAACCAGTTTCTTTCTTTAGGAAATTAGGCCAAAATGTTGTTAACCTATTTCCACAAACTAGTTACTGGAGGTCTTTACACTGGACAAAATTTCCACTGGACAAACATTAATGAAAAGGATTATTTACAGTAAACTCCCCTAACCTCTATCTTCCCAGTGTCAAAGATAAAAACCATGAGCATAATTCATTGATTTAGCTACAAACGGACGTAATCTGTAAAATGCACTCTTCAAAGTTTTCTGGGTATTCAAAGACCACAAGGAACTTTAAGAATTAAATAGCTTGTTGGAGAAAAATCAACCATAAATGATGCATGCCTAGAGCACCTTGTACCTATGGCATCATCTCCTGCCTAAGCACAAAATAAAAGCATCAGGATTTTACTCTCAGAATGTTTATACCTATGAAACATTCAAATCATACAGCCAGTTGACTAGGCATTGTCACTAATGCTATCTTTGTTTTAATGATCGAAAATGAAAGCTGCATTGATGCTAAGATAAACCCACATTTAATCATGGTTTCTTCATACAAATGATTTGTGATTGACTTGACAATAAAAGTGTTATTTTAATTACAAAAAGTTAACTCAGCATTGTTGCTGACAGAAAATTGCAACAGGAGGAGGGAAAAGGGGACATTTATGAACCATACTTTATTGGGTTTCAATCCTGACTTTGAAATTATTTTATAATATTCTAGGGGAAAAGAAGGAAAAGATGTGTGCGTTTTTCTACTTTCCAAAGATGCTGTCCTCTTCTACTGAAAGTGCTTCTCTACTTAAAAATTAAAGAAATACATTTTAAAAGGACCAACAATATGTACATCCACACACTTGCACAGAGATTCTTACACGTAAAGAATCTAACACCTTTCTTTATTTGCACATAAATACTCAAAGGCTTTGTTCCAGGCACTGGTATGGTAAGACACCAGAAATATGGTTTCACTAGGCTGCCTCTTTACAAAGTAACATCTGGAAACTACCCAGCAGTAACTTGTTCAGTGCACATCCTCCCTTCTTGCATAAGCTGTCCCACCTAGTGGATGGCTGCTGTCAATCCATCCCTCCTCCCCCCATACTTTTAACCTGGTTCCAGCAACAGTACTAGAACCCCACTTCCCTCCCTTGTGTGAAGGTTAAGGAGATGGGGACGAGGGGATTATTTCCTTGCTGTACCCGACATTAGGAGTCCCAACTCCAGTCTACAAGTTCTTTAAGAGACGCCTTTGTCTAACCCACTTCCAATTCCAGTTCGTCAGGGAACCACACCCACTATTGATCAATTAGCTACATTGGACACTGGACACTGTCAAATTACAACATGAACATATCACAAACTATGCACTGGGTCCCAGAGCTGCTAAGAGAGAGGTGAAAAAACCCCACACTACCCAGACCAGTCTGTCAATAAGTACTCACCACTGTGCTTGTTCCATTGTTACCGCTGTACCTATACACCGCTGTGTACTCACTGCTGTGCCTGTTCCATTGTTACCTGTTGGTTCTGGCTGGTACCCAGACTTGTCTCTGTCCTGCGCCTGCTTTGAACTCCCCTCCCCTTGCCTGCTCCCCTGCTCACTCCAGTTCCTGCCTTCTGGTTCTCACCCTCGTCTCTGGTTCCTGACTACAGACTCCATCTTTACCCTTGCCTCTGGCATCCAGTTCCTGCCCTCGAGTGTGACCTTTAGCTCCAGCTTTCCAAGTACTGACCCTGGCTTGCCCCTCAGCTCTGGTATCCAATTCCTGACCGCCAGTGAAAGCGTTAGCTTTGGCTCCTTATTAGATGGCCTCTCCGATAACTAGATTAAACTGTCTTCGTCCCAGCTGGCTGACAACAATGCAGTTTCTTCAGAATCAGAAGTTTTCACAGGAAAGTATCAATTATGAGCGTGCAATAAATAAATAAATAATACAATTATTGAATACAAATTTATAAGAAAATTTTTTTTTCAATTGACATTTCAACCTATGTTATTTCATACTTTGACAAAAATAAATTACAAACAAAACCCCTAAACAAACAAAAAACCCCGAACATTTTAAGTCCAATTCTCCATTCCAAGCAAAAGTTATCCATTTGAAATTTCCTTCAGGAAAACTGAAATTTTGCAGTACAAAAAAAAAAAATCAAAGATTTTTGGTTCAGAATTTCTTATGAGAAAGCTCAACAGCTCTACTTATCATTCTTACAAAAAAGACTAAGAAAGCAAGATAAATCCCCAAAAGACAGAGAGAGATTTGGCAAATCACTATGTTTCATAAATCACAGTGTAATTCTAAACCAGGGGTAGGCAACCTATGACACGCATGCCAAAGGCGGCACACAAGCTGTATTCAGTGGCACTCACACTGCCCGGATCATGGCCATAGGTCCGGGGAAAACTGCATTTTAATTTAATTTTAAATGAAGTTTCTTAAACATTTTAAAAACCTTATTTACTTTACATACAACAATAGTTTTGTTATATATTATAGATTTTTAGAAAGAGACCTTCTAAAAATGTTAAAATGTATTATTGGCACCAGAACATTAAATTTTAGTGAATAAATGAAGACTCGGCACATCACTTCTGAAAGGTTGCCGACCCCTGTTCTAAACAAATCCATCTTGCACACTCTTAAGATGATCTCAGGGACTTGATTTGTAACAGCAATTGCTGCCTAAACATTCATCTCCCTTCAACAGCATTAAGGACTAGTGCATTGATCTTCTAAAATACCTTGAGATACAGAGCAAGCCTTCATTAACAAATGTTTTCTCTTCCTTCTATACTCCAGTTTATGAAACATATCCAACAGTTACCTGAATGACTGCCACCATGCTTTCTCTCCCTCTCCATCCCTCCCTGTCCCCTTGTGTTTTTATCATCAACTGCTTTGCCTAGTAGCTACTCCACAAATGTATGCTTCCAAAAATGCTTCCTGACATCTGTTTTCAATTTATCTTTCTTGCATGCCCTTTTTGAGCTTCATATCCCGTCATCAGTGCAGTGGGACAAATTCATCCCTGATGTAACTCTATTGTACCCAATGGCTGTAGGGCTGTATTTGGCCTGGTCTGTTTAGATGGTTAACACTATCTAAACTATTAAAAATGACATTTCAATTGAATTCCCTCTGACCTGTCATGTTCTATAAGATGAATCTCTATTTGTCCTATAATTATCATTTACTCCCAGGATCAACTCTACCGCTTTTATTGAAGGTTACTTATTTTATGCTGCACTTCTCTTTTTACTGGAATTCACATGGTGGTCTTAGGTTTTCCTGTGGTGATGTTAGTAATAAAGGTGCAAAAACTATTAAATGAAGCTGTAAAAATAAGGCAGGGGTTCCACATGCCTTCTACTCAGTCCCATCTCACACAATTAATAAAATACACAAAAATCAATAATAAACAAACAGAGCCTCAATATTGCAAGGTGCTGAAAGACCTTCACTCTGTGGGGTGAATCCATACTCTAAACTTAACAAGACTAAGCAGTAGCTTTAGGAATTTTTCACTAAAGATTTTTAGGAGAGATACCTCACATGAAAACACCCCACCCTGCTAGGATGTGGCCTTTAAGAAAGAAACTTGAGAGGGGAGCCAGCCAAAGACTGAAGTCAGCAGAGCAGCTTAAGCAGGGATTGATGGGACATTGATGATATCATAAGAATATCTTATAGTTTTGACTGGACATTATATGCCCTATGTTAATTGGCTGTTTGCTCCAAACCCTCACAGTCTCCTCATCTCAATCTCACTCCACACTTTTCCCTCACATTTTTTTTTTCTTTCCTGACATATCCCTTGCTCTCCCTCATCCCTTTCCTTATCTTGCTGTTTTGCTTATCTAGGTCCCAGTAAATCCCGTCTTCCCCAAAATAACTGGCACTAACATTGTGCCATCATATTGTTCACAGTGTTTGTTTGCTTCCCCCACCCTGTTTGTCCTAACTAAAGTGTGTCCACATTTCAAGCTAGGGGTGTTTGTAAAGGAAATGTATAAAGAACTGTGATAGAGAAATGTATTTTGAACAACATTAGAGAACATTTAACCGTGCTATATGAAAATCGTAAAGGAATTTTTTTGTTTTCTGTGTCTTGTTGACACATCTTTCAAGGGCTGCAAATAAAACCAGGGAGTTGGTTTGTGTGTCATCTATAGTGGATTCTTGGTCTGGATCAAAGCAACCCAGATTTACTAGCCAGTTGTAGACCTCCTTATTACAGTGATTAAACAGAGTTAACCAATCAATAATTCTAAGCCACAAGAAGCAGACAACTGTTTTGAAAAATAATGAAACACATAAAAGCAATGAAAAGCCAGCTAGTGTAACAGTTTTTTTAAAAAAAAATATAGGTAAGGAGGTCCAATTAAAATTTTAGCAGAGTATACAAAAATGCATCAGTTTAAAGGATTTGAAAAATATATTGATATATATTGAAAAATATATATAAATATATTTAGAATGAAATGTTTATAGATGAGGTAGTTTTAATAATCTGCAATTCCATGATGCAACAAGAAAAGGATGTATATTTAACAAAGGGGAGCAGAGCAATTTAACACCAGATTGGACCACCATGGACGTGATGATGACTGTCCTGTGACCCAGGACTGTGTAACTGAGCATTACACTATCCTGCTCTATCTGCTTTACTTATGCTTCATGCTTGATGAAAGGAGTAATATCATGTCTTCAAATTTTCTTACTAAAGTTTACAACTAGTTAAGATTAGTAACTGTTGTGGTCAGTGATTTTCACCCAACAGCCATTCCCAGCTTGAGACAAACGTGTACGCTAGCTCATTACAAGCTGCGACAGTGTGAGCAGAGAGAGGGGCTAGATGTTCCGGGGATATACCCATCCGAGAGTCTAAGCATGTGCTCATGGTGGCTAGCCCATCCTGGCACTCACGCTGCCTCAGTTACGTTCTATTTTTAGCATGCTGGTTCAATGAGAGCTAGTGCGAATTATGTCCCCTTGAGCCCAGCTCGAAGTGTAGACATACCTTAGATTGTAAGCTTTTTTGAAGCGGGGACTGTCTACTAATGTACAGTGCTTAGCATAATGGGGCCTCATTCTTGTTGATCTCTGGGCACTACTATAATAAACATAACACCCATGCAAATTTGATAAACTAGACAGCCAATGACAGGGTGTTAAACAGGCCTGATTGCAACAGTTATAAAACAAAATGCTATAAAGAAGGCATGGCATGCGCAGGAGACTCCAATATTACAGCGAGCAGTACTGAACGCACACACAGAATTACCATAATTAACCACTGAAACAAGTTACCAAGGGTTGTGATGGGTTCTCCATCACTGGCAATTTTAAAGTCAAGATTCAATGCTGTTCTAAAAGTTTTGCTCTTGGAATTATTTTGGGGAAGTTTTATGGCCTCTTCTGGCCTTGGGATCTATGAATTGAGGCATAAGATTATATTATTTCAATTAGTTCCTATTTCTGAAGTAACACACTTATTCTAGCCACATCTAGGGGTTTGGGGTTTTTAAGAATTGACTGTAAGATTCCTGTGGTGTTAAAAATCAGAGAGGTGGCCGTGTTAGTCTGGATTTGCAGAAGCAACAAGGAGTCCCGTGGCACCTTAAAGACTAACAAAAGTATTGAAGCATAAGCTTTCGTGGGCTAGTACCCACTTAATCGGATGCATGCAGTGGAAGTGTCTCCTTGTCACTTCTGCAAAGCAAATATAAAACAAACTGCCTTGCCTGGCTAAACTTACATACTGTTGCTGTTTAGAAAGGTTATAGATAGATGGAGAAAAGAAAGATGTCTGATTCACCTGATAGCCCCAGAGCGAATGAGAGAGAAAACAAAGGGCTTTCCCTCCCCCTCAGGTTTGAAATCATCTTTGGTCCCCATTGGTTCTTTTGGTCAGGTGCCTGATTCAGGTACACAGGTATACAGGAATTCTAGGCTACTTTATACTTATGGCATGGGTGTAGAGGCACTGTTGCTATTATATCTAACATTCTTCTAACTACGCTACAATAGTCACTCATGGTCATCCACGTGCACACATGGATTTACCATAATAGCAGGGGAAAAACACATTTAAAATGTCATCGCTGTGCCAAAATACTTGTTACTGCACATGTTGCAAAGGGATTCTAATTCAAAATAAACATGGCACATTTACAAAATCCTCAGTGCTTGGGCTGCCAAAAGAGCTCTTGTCAACAGTAGGAAAAACTGAGAATAAGATTTTCTGCCTCCTGCTCAATTTCTGTTAGCCTTTAAGTGTAACTTACAGGGTCTCAAGTTGCTGGGTTCAGAAAGTCAAGGATAAATTAGTAAAAGAAACTGTCCAAAAAAGACATTTTCAGAGAGAGGAAACAATTTGAAACAAACTTTCCAGGACCAGACACAAGCTTCCAACACTACAAGAAGCAGAGAGTAAGAAATCAACAGGTCACCTCAACAAACCACACCCAAATCAACACAAACAACTTAGGGTTTGTCTTACAGGCAATATTAACCCAGCAATATATTAGCTTTAAAGAAGAAGGGTCTAAGTGGTTAGAGAAGGGGTCTAGGATTTAAGATTCTGGGATTCTATTCTCTCGCTACCCCACTCTATGATCTTGGATCACTGTATCCCTGTTATCCTATCTGTGTAACATACCACAGTACCTCACTGAATGTTACGAGCTAAGCTAAGGTACTTTGAGAGATGCAAGATATCATATAAATATACATACTTCATTTATACTTCTCTTTGACAATGAGGGAAAGTGACACTGCTGGCCAGAAAATGGAATTCCCACTCTACCCTTTGGAAAATTTAGGCTTTTTTGGATAGAAAATTCTGAACAAATTGTGACAAAACTTTTTTTAAAAAACCACAGAAGGAAATATTCTGAAATTTTCCGTTTCAGGAGAACCCAAATAGGTTCTTTTTGGCTTGTCCTGGGCTGTTCATCTACCAAGGCAGCTGCCTCCCCAGCGCATCCTGACTGCCCAAGGAGTGTCACAACCCCAGAGGCAGCAGCTCATGGCAGCAGTTCCTTTACTTCTTGGGCGGGTTCCTCCTGGGAGGAAGGAAGGAACTTGAGGCCTGGGGAGTCAGAGAGCAGGAGGAGGCGGCTATCTAGGAAGTCAGACAGCTGTGGGAGCCCAGGCTGGCAGAAAATCAAACGTTGAGACACTTTACATGTTCGTGTGGAACATTTTTATTCTGTCAAATCAGCAGTTTCCAATGGAAAAACGTGTTCCACCAGAAAACTTTCAACAACATTTAGTAACTGATCATTAATCAAGCTTCTAGGAATGTAGCAATGTTTCCATAATTTAAAACAAGTCTGGGTGTCTTTCTAAAAGTTATGCTCCAATTCAAGCAAACGTTACTATGCTCAATGCAGGAATCAGCATATGAAATTCTATGGCTGTGTTTTGCAGGAGGCCAGAGGAAAATGAACATCCTGATCCCCAACCAGCCTTAAAATCTATGTTATTTAGACCTGAAGATTAATAAGAATAAATGCACTTTGTGTGAGTAATTGATGTTCAGCAGACCTAGGTGAATACTGCAAAAGCTTTTCCATTAATATTAGCAAATGTTCATGGAAGCTGAAATCAAGAGTCAAATGTTTAAGTATTGGCTGAAACAGAAATTTAAATTAATGCATCTTACACTGCAGCAAAGGAAAACCCTGTACAATTTACTAACCAATCACCATTAGCTCAAATAGTAACCACCAAATGCTCCTAGAGAACTGTTCAATCAATACACAGAATTTAAATAATCAGAGGAAAAAACTTGTCAAATTATTTGAAGAAATCAGACTGGCCTTTCGCAAGGAGGCTAAATTCATTGGCCCAAATGATTTGTTTCAAATTACTTGATCGCTTCTACTTATTTGTTCTGTGGGTATCCGCTGTATTGTCAAAGTTTCATCTTGTTTATGCATTCAACTTTTATTGCATCAGAACACAATGAATTACAAAAATCATTATTAATATGTTAACAAACTATAGATATGGTAAAAATAAATAAAATAAAGATAACTAATGACTCAATAACCGGAAGTGGAAAAACTGGAAATGAGGCAAATTCAGGGTAGAAGCCTGGCAAGCATTTGCTACTAACAAACACTGGGAAATCCTTCTTAAAGTGATGTTAAAACTTAAATACATGTAGAGACAAAAGTAAAGGAGAGTTGCCAAATATTTGACATTCAATAATTAGTCAACCAACCAAATATAAGAGTACTGAACAAGGAGAAAGAGAACAAGAGTTCTCTTTCTTGCTATGCATGAGAGTGAAGGGATGGTTGAGGCAGAATGATGTTAAGCAGGGTATATTTTTTCGCTCAAAATAATAGTCTCTATTCATACTTCAATGCCTTTTAAGGATTAGTTACTGCTGTCCTCCATACTTTTCTGGCCAATGCAGAAAGAAAGGGTAGTAGGCTGTATCCCCTCCGACTCAATTGCTTTGCACAAGGTATCGCAGACACTCATTCAAAATACTTAAATGCTGGTTGTAAGGACTTCCACTGTGCTCAGCATGTGTGCATAAGGGAGGCTGGGGAGTGAGTAGAGATTTTTTATTTTCATTGTTCAAATGTCACAACATTACTGGGAAGGGGACAATTCTTTGGAACACAAATTTAGGGCCTGATTATGTACAGGTTGTAAGACGACAAGGCGCTTCTCCCATTTGTGTTCCCATGTAGAGGTTGGCTATGATGAAAGTACTTGCACTCAAGAATCAAATTTCTACTAGACTTTGTCAATAACATTTCCCACCATTTGCTATCACCAAGTGAGAGTGACAGCCATTGGTGTTTTAATTACTATATTGTCTAATCCTAATGTTAGCAGGTCTATACTAAATGGTACTTAAAATACTCCCACATTTTGCCAGTCAGACTACAGTGGCACTCCTACCAATACTAACAATGATAGAGGTATATCAGTGATAGCCAGGGTAGGAAAATATTTTGTGAAAAAATTCTAAGGGGAAATTTTCAAAGACAGAAAGGGGAGTTTGGCTCCCAATTTCCACTGAAAGTCAATTCAAGTTGGGTACCTAATTCCTTTTTGTGCATTTAAAAATCTTCTCTTAGCACAGACAAGACCTAAGAGCAGTGGTGGGCAACCTGGCCACTGCTTCCTGCACCTCCCTTTGGCAGGGAATGGTGAACCACGGCCACTGGGAGCTGCGGGCAGCCATACAAATGTAAACAGTCTGGTGGCCCACCTGCGGCTTACCTTGATGGGCCACAGGTTGCCCACCAAAGGGCTAGTCCTGCTATTTGTATTAGGTTTTGAAGATTAGCAAGGAGGAAATCGGGCCATATTCATTGTCCCCCACCCCCTCTCCATAAACAGTCAGTCAAGATAGCATTTATACAAACTCAGAAAGAGAGAATGTTTAACAGATATATTTTTAATTCTTGATTTTTGTCACAAATTAACTCTTCAATGATCAACTTGTACAAATTGTCCAGTGTTTTCTGTATGGCTGTGCTCTGCACTACAGTAACCTCTGCCTATCAGTTAATAGCCACAGTGGAACACACCCAGTGAACAAAAATATGATTTATTATGTGTAGGTTCAGTGAATATTTGGGAAGCCCTTTGAAAATGAAAAAATGTTGTGTCCATTTTATAATTAAGGTCAATTTGCTTATTTCCAGCCCCATCTGGTGATGGTAAATCAGAGTGTATATTCTAGAGTAAATTAACTTACCCAACACAAAAAGTTAAAGCAAACCTGACATATGGAAAAAACATACTGGCTCTGAAGAGACATTGGCTACCACATCAATCTAAATAACTATAGTACATGAATTCATAAACATATGCACTATAAATAAACTGAAGCTTGAAAATGGCTACTGTTGCCTCTCTAATGGTACTTGCTCTTTACTATTTTCACAGGAAATAGAGAACTTGAGTTGTGCAGGACTAAAACATCAACTGCAGGCTTATTTGATCTGCAACTTCATAATGATTCAATATGTCACACAATTTATAAACATTTAATGAACATAAACTGAGTGTATACTTTCCTTAGAATCCCAACACTTCATTTTTGTTTTATTTTTAATAGATTGTTTTCATGATGACAGAAAATAGTACTGACACAAAACAGCAACAATACAATGATGATAAAACCTAAATCTTAATCTCGCAATCTTTACTCTCAGTAATCCAGATTCTGATACCCTTTCATATATTGAAATCAGTGGTGCATCTTAAGAACAAAATGCTACCCAATGGGAGTAATAGTGGCAAAATCTGAGCTCCAATAAGGTCAATGGGACTCTGTGTAAGTCAAAATTGCAGGATCAGACCCATGGGCTGTAATTTTGCCAATCAAGCTTGATGAACAGACTGCTGTGAAGTTGTTTTACTTAGGAGGATTGACTCCACTGTAGAGAACTCAGTCAGTACAAACCTTTCTTATTACTCCAAAGATGTTGGCTTGATTTTGAGTCCTAGAGTCATCGAGAAGTGCGATAGCACTATCTTCTTTGTATTTTGGACATTTTAGGCACCTACAGTGACAGAGAAAAGGTTCCTTGAAAACATTTCATGTAACACACTTATTGCTGAAACACGACAGAGTTCACGAAGTAGTCACTTAAACTCAGTTAAAAAGATTCATTTAATGTCTGAGGCAGTGATGGTGAAACTCTTAAATAAATTTACAGCCAATTACTGACACAGAAATAAACCTCTTAAAAGAAACATTTAGTAAACACCAAGGACATTCTTTTATAATATTTCAAATGCAGCAGCATACAAGCTTGTACTATAACAGCAACAACCACCAAAATACTGTAGCTATGTACCCACCAGCAGTCATCTTTCTAAAACCTATGTGGCTCAGTGAGTCAATCATAGATTATTTATGATCTTACTTGTTGGTTCACCTTGCCTTTAAAAAAACAAAAGACAGAGGGCAGGTCTATGCGCCGGATCAGCGGGTACTGATCAATCTGTCGGGGTCGATTTATCATGTCTAGTCTAGACACGATAAACCGATTCTGAGCACTCTCCCGTTGACTCTGGTACTGGCACATTCAGAGTCGATGCGGGAGCGGCAGCAGTCAACTCAGCGCGTGAAGATGCCACGGTAAATCGATCTAAATATGTCGACTTCAGCTACACTATTCCCGTAGCTGAAGTTGCGTATCTTAGGTCAACCCCTGCCTCCCCTCCCCAGAGTGTAGACCTGAGCGGAGGAAGAGAAAGATGGAGAGAAAGACTAGAATGCTGCCTGTTTGTACTGTCATAGCTGTAATTCTGTGGAGAAACTGGGTGAGGGGAGAGGGAGGGAGAAATGAAAGTTACATTCAATGGCTATGAATACTCTACACATTAATTTGTATTTTAACTTAAAGGAGTTGCCCAAAAATATACAGAAACCTGGTTGCACAACTCAAAATAAAACTCAGGAATCCTGTAATTACTAAACTACACTACCTCCACCATATTTAATCACTAATCATCACAGTCTTTGTTTCTATCATAATGAATGTTCTGCTACTTCACAACTGAGTACCAAAAATCCTATTTCTTCCATTTATAACAATGCTTGACATTCCAGGAAAATATTCCTTTGAGCACAATATGAAAATTCTCCTAATTTACAATGAATCCCAATTTTTAAAATAGTCATTATACATCATAGCTATGTTATCACAGGTCTGATTCAAAGAGCTTGTCTTGCTTCCTGCATCTCACTACATCACAGCTAGTGTGACATGCTGCTTAAATAAAGACTGCCTCCAATGTGAGAATAAGCTCATCCTAATCATAAATTTAGTGTCAGTCTTAAAGAACCTGTGACCACAGCTAAGATATCTCTGTATTGTAAAATAAAATAACAGAGAACCATCACAACTGCAAGAGTTTTTCCACTTAATATTTACACTGGTAATATAACTATTATATAAACCTGGGACTGCTAAATATATTTAAGTAAATACAGTGATGGCTTTCTTGGTCATTTCTCAATAACATTGTGACAGGAGTTTCAAAGATATAAAATACATAAATGTACACATTATCTAAACCAGGTGGTAAAAATGCAGGCAGCTGATGTACACTGATGTTCCCAGTATCACTAATCCAAGCAGAGCTGCACAGATGCTAGTGGAATACTGGAGAATTTGACACACACACAGCCCTGGGTGAGTCTCAGAGCATGTGGATTCTGAGACCCCTTTCATGGAAAGGCCCAAGATAATTTAATTTTTGCCAAAGAGATCCTTTGTCCAAGATGTTCATTAGTCATTGAAGTTAAATAAGTTTCTTCAAAACAAAGCCCAAAGTTTCACCAGTTTGGCTAAAAAATCCCCTTCCTTTCTCAACTGTTCAGGTTTTACTGAGTTCTTATGAGATCACATTTTCACTAATTCTCCAGTTATCTGAAGGTATCTCTATGTTTCGAGATGAAGGTTTATTTTCCAGATCATGGCGACATACTCATTGAACTAATACACACACACACAAATCTACTACAGTGTGAGCAGCAGGAGGTTGTAGGCACCCAGAGTATTATCCTGTCTGAGATGCTAGGTATGTACTTGAGGTGCACAGCCCCTCCCGTTGCTACTGCAGCCACAGCTATGCTTCTATTTTGAGCACACCAGCTCAGTGAGTATCCTTGAGATGGAAATTACACCTCCAGCTTGAAGTGTAGCCATACACTCTCTCATGCAAGACAAAACCAGAAATCCAAGCATTAAAAAAACCCCAAACTGGTACATTTTTTATTCAGCATTAAAAAGAACCCAAAAGGGACAAACATATTTTTCCCTCTTTGCCAGTTGCATGTAAGAGGAGAAAAACAAACTGAGTTGCAGCGTTCAATTTGTAATGTAAGAGGTGCCGGGGCATAAGCAAGTAGGTAACAGGGCTCAAGCAACCTTTTTTTACTTTAATAACTGACATGTCGAGCCTAGAGGTGCCGGGGCTTAGCTCTGAGACACATTAAGATGAGTCATGAAGAAAAGAAATCACCTTAATCTAGGATGTAAAGGGAAAAATAAGGCAAAAAGAATTGTCCAATAAGTTCTTAATGAGAAAATGATGACTATTCGCCTATTTATGCAAGCTTGAGTTGTGATAAATTTGCTGCTAAAGATTCATCAGTGTTTCAGGCACATCTGCAGGGATAATATCTTTGTGAGTATAACAAGAAGACAGTACAGATGTTAACTAATTAAGAGATTTGTTTGCTAGTATGGATAGTCTGGTTATTAAGAAAGCGTGACTCACATTCAGATTTTAGGCATATATTCTCCTTAGTTACACTGTTGAAATCCTACTGAATCACCAGGCTTGCACTAGTGACACTCTGGGGAGAATTTGTCCTTACAGGTGATAATGATAAAAATAATATTTATGATATTATATAACATATATAATCAATTATTCAGTATAATAAAATATGTTTCTATATAAACATATTAATAATATATATTACTACAATATTAATGATGTTCATGACATTACATGTAGTAATCATGTTAATAATGATAATAATATACACCAGTGTTTCCCAAACTTTTTTGGCCACAGAACACTTTTTAGCCTGGTATATATTTACGGAACACTTATAATATTATTTTATAGTCGTTTGGTTTTCAAATAAAAATTGTGTCATTTATGCTCAAATATATTTTATTTTATAAATTATAGTCATTCAAAGAGAGTTGTAAACTAGGCTTCAAATATGCCAAATTTAAAATTAAAAAAAATTAAAGATCCTTTTTTTTTTATTATGATTCTTCCATGGAACACCTATTCACATTGTGCGGAACACCAGTGTTCCGTGGAACACAGTTGGGGAAACTCTGATATACACATTTGTTAGACAGCACCTTTTATCAAAGGATTTCCCATATAGAAGTGCTTCCCAAATATTAGTTACTGCAAGCCAGAAACCAGCCTTGTGAGGTAGATAAGAGTATTTCTTCATTTTACAGATGAATAGACTGAAACAGAGAGGTTAACTGATTTGTTCATGAGTGGGCAGGGGGATGGGAGGGAAAGATCACATCTGGTATTTTGTACACTTAACTTCACACAGTATGGTACTTCCTCTTGCAAGTTGTTATGACATCAGCAGCGGCAAGAGATTTAAATGCCCTATCAGATTTTTCTTCTGGAAGAGATGCCATCAGCTTTGGGGCAAATATTAACCTTAAGCTTTACATAATTAACTTTCAATATCAACAATCACTGAGAAAATAATTAAGAAGTTCAATGACACTGATGCTTTAAAGGTCAATGTTTCAAACCTTCCTGGAGCACAGAAACACATTTTGGCAACACTCGAACAAATGCTTTCAGGGCTAATAAACATATGTAAGCACTGGATTCTGGAGGAATGACTAGAAAGAAAAATGTCTGAAGGCTGGGTTCCAGCTCCACCACTCACCTAACTACCCGTCACCATATTTCCCGAGCACTCATTTCCATACAGCACTCACCAACACATGAGTGTCTGCATGTTTATGGTGAGGGAGTCAGGCTGAGTATGACTATCTTCTATCACTGGATGGAAAAAGGGGGGAACTGAGGCTACATCTACATTTGAGTTGATGGTGTAATTCTCACCTTGCACAGGCATTCTTGTGCTAGCTCTAGTCAAGTTAGTGCCTAAAAATGGCAGTGTGGCTGGGACAGCATGGGCAGCAGCTTGGGCTAGCTGCCTTAGTACAAAACCTTCCACACCCCATGGTGCATACTCGGGCAGCTAGCCCAAGCTACCACCTATGCTACCCCAGCTGCACTTCTATTTTTTGCATACTAGCTAGAACCACACAAGCTCAGAATCATTTCTCACAGATCAAATGCAGATGTACTTTGAGTGTCTGCCTGCACTGGGGAGAAAGAACGTCTGCTGTGGCTCTGTTGATAGCATGGCATCCTGACCAGTGACTCTGCAGTTGAAGAGGGTTTCCTCTCTTCGCGATCATTAGAGTTAACACTGACTGCATCTTTGCACTGTCTAGTTCTATACACTGATGTCAGAAAGTTGTCTGATACACTACAAAACATGAATTTATCTAATCTTAAATTTGCTGTGGAATAATTCTTCTGAATAATGGAGAAATAAATCTAACACCACAAAAATCTGACATCAAAAGTTGACGTCTAATCCCGCTATCCAAGTCAGAGTGCTATTAACATACACCAGCATTCACTAATTAACATGCTTTTGTACTGTGTCACCCAGCAGGTGGGTGCTGTCTATTTGCACCTTCATAGAATTTGGCCCAGATTTTTTCCCATTATTTCTGGAAGTCTTAGCAGGGACATTGAATAAAAGTGAACTAGCAGTATCATTATGATAATCTGTCCAGATCCATTCCATCGCTTTTCCTGAACAGCTCTGATTTATAGATCTTCAGGCTAGAAGGGACCATTATAATCATCCAGTCAGACCTCCTGCATAATATCATAGAATTTTACTCAGCAATTCCTGCACAAAGCACATAACGTATGGTTGAGCCAAAGCATATATTTTAGGAAGATATCAATTTTGATTTCAAGACTTCAAGTAATAGAAAATTAACCATATCCCTATGTAAATTATTTCAACAGTTAATTCTGTCTGTCATGTATTTGCACCTTATTTCTAGTCTGATTTTGTCTAGCTTCAACTTTCAGCCATTGGATCCTCTCATATCTTTGCTAAATTAAAAAACATCCTCTATTATCAGAAATTTTTCCATGTAGACCATCAGCAAGTCCCTTTCTAACCTTCTCTTTTATGAGCTAAACAGATCATATACTTAAACCTTCTTTCCTCCTCTTAATCCCTCAAAGTAGTCATTTCCCCCTTGCTACCTATGAAAAATGAGTTAAAAGATTTGAAAACTAATTGAACAGATGATCAGCAGGTATTTATGCCCACTGTGTGAGACCAGTATTATATACTTTTATCCTCCTCCTTTCCTCCATCCTTTTTTTCATTTTATGAGACTCATCAATTGTGTCTGTATTTAAACTGTAAATTCTTTGGGGACGGTGGTGACCATCACTACCTATTTCTATCAAGTGCCTAACGCTCTTGGGGTGCTCAAAAGTAATAAAGTGAGACATTATAAGAAACAATATGAAAAACTGCTGGGTGAAGCTCGATTTTTTTTGGTTTGCTGTCAGTTTAAAAAAAATTTAAAAAATGGTCAAACTGAATCCAACATAGTGAAATATTTCAGCAATTTGAAAAATAAATTTCAGTTAAAGTGAAACCTGCTTTATTCAATGTGAAATGGACTTTTCCAGGCAGTAGCAGAAGACTATCATATAAGCCTAGCAGAGTAGACAGAGCACTCACTCAGGAAGTAGGAGACTTGGGCTTAATTCCCCCTCTAACTGATCTGGAGAAAGAACAACATGGTTCACCCACATTCTACATTAGTTCTCTAGCCACCATGCTATAAAATTCTTCTCATTCTTTCCCTGGTGTAATCCCTGCTCATTGTGATTATGAATTGACACTATTAATAATGAATTGTCATTATGAAGGGTGAATTTGTGTCAATCTCAAAAACATTTTTGGGGGAGGGGGAATGAAGCTATTTACAGTTCATGTCAAATTCATGAGTTGTTTTGCATCACCCAAAACTGCATTTCTCAGTGAATAAATTATTAATCTGAAATTTTTCACCCAGTTCTAATAAAGAAATCAGCTGTCCATTTCTACATTTTAATGAACATGTAACTGAAATCTTCAATCATTTTCCTTCAAACAGAAGTTTTCTAAGTAAGTTTAAACCCTGTCAGTTAGTATAAATCAAGCACTGCTTGCTGATCAATATGATTGAGCATCTAGAGCAGTGGTTATCAACCTATTTATCATTGTGGGCTAGATATACAGCTTTCTGTGAGTTATACAGGCCACATCTACACAATATATATACTACCTGTATGGCCCTGAGGATGTCACAGGGGCCACAGCTGTATGTTGATTGAGCCACTAGTGGCCTGCAGGCCATGGGTTGAGAACCATTGATCTAGGGTGTAAAAAGCCAGGTTCCATCCTTTCCCTTCCATTTTTTACTGTGCTAAGTACGAACCGCACTTAGAATATTATAGAACTTCAGGCCAAAAGAAATAAATCTATTTTGATTTGTAAGTACAAGTAAGGTCTTTTCTACATGGTGGGGCAATTGTAGAGTGCTCCAAAACATTGTGCTCTAACAGCCCCCTGTAGATCCTGATGATGATAATGCTCACTAGAAACATTTTAAAGTGTAACATAGCACTGTTTCATCTGGGACTACATCAACATGTACTAGGTTTCTTTTAGAACATGTTAGCAGGGTCGAATGGGGCAATTACAGCACAACACTTTATAGTATTTATAATCCCTCTGATGCTCATGCCACACTGTGTAGACAAGCCCAAAATTAAACTTCTAAATTTTTACATAAGACCCTGTTAACATTCTTTGGGGAAATAAGGGTAGGCATGAAAGCAACAAGTAATCCTATGACCTAATAAATAATCACACATAATAGCTTTTATATTCACTGCAGTACAACTCTGTAAGACTGTGTTATCAACAATGTATACATCCTCAAGACATTTTCAGTAATAAAAATGTCTAGAGTACTTAACTGTTACATAATCACAGAAAATAAACAGCTTGTAAAATCTCTTTTGTCCCCCTCTTGAGGAGGGAAGGACAGTTTCATATGCCTTATTCTGAGTATTAGAGAGTGAAAAGCAATGGTTATGACAGACATATCAAGGAGACTTGAGTCTGTGAAATGTAACATCTTTCACCTGTGACCATGACAGGGAAATCAGAGTTTGAATTATCTGCTTTATTTAAGTTAATTAAGTGCTGGGTCCAGACTGGCAGCCTTGGGAACTAAAGTACTCTGTTTAAATACAAAAGAAATACAATACCAGCTCTTTTTCATACTTCTCTCAATCCTGTAATGATAAGATGGTATTTAATTCTCCTTATCCATGTACTACTTAGTTGCTTCTGGATGAATGCTGATGATGCTGGTGCATTTGGTCATGTCCAACTTTAAAAGAATTGAATACACCAGTGCATTATATACAGGCCCTCCCAACTGTCACGAGTTGATAATTTTTAATTACTGCTAATCTAGACTGAATTCAAACCAAAGATTTAAAGAAAAAAAATTTCTCTGGCCCTTACAGTAGCGTGCAGAATGGATTGGGGGGTGGGGCATAAGAAGATTCTCCCAACCCCTAATGTGAGACACTTACGGGCCAGACAGAATTCTAGTCCCTGTGCTTACCAAAGTGATGGGATTGTGCCTAGTCCCCTGTGGCACAGTGCTATTAAGGGGGTAAAGAGGAGACCAGGCTGAATGGTTCCCCGTTATACACCCGCCTGCAGAGCTGGCTGGCTAGGTGAAGGGTATCAAGCTGTATCCTACAAAACTAGTGCACCAGTAGGAACACAGAGATTGTAAGCCCAGAAGCTCCAGTAGTCAGACTGCAATCATGAAGCACTATTTGCCCAGTGCTCCCCAGCATAGTGGAACTCTACACCACCCTCTCCTATTGGCTGTGTCCAGCAAAACCCATACATATGAACAGCTTATTATTTCATTACAAATTTCCATCATGGTTTATTCTCTTCTCCTACCTCAAATTAGGACTTAAATCTCAACACCATTTATTTTTCTGTCTACTCACATCTCACTTTTCCTGCATATTCATTATCAGACACAGTTCATTCTAGAACTAATTATAAAACCCCCACTGAAGACCACTATGACATTTGTATTATTTCTCTATCTTTAGTTCCCATACAGGAATTAAATGACTTTTAATGAGCATATTACACTAATTGTTCAGTTCCTTCCTGAATATTTGAAAGCCGACTTTTCCTCCCTTTTCCAGTCAACGAGCTAAAAAGAGACAGGAAAACATTTGAAATTCATTTCTACATAATGTGGGAAATGTCAAGTTCATTTGTGGACATTTTTCAAACTGTCTATACTTTGAAATATATTTGTGAAGTAAATGGAGCTGAACTTCAAATAGAGAGAATTTTTGCAGTTCTCAGCACTGAATAGAATTTTTTTAGTGAATTACAATTTGTGTTTGAGTTCATAAGAACATATGCATATTTGTTTTAAAAAGTTTAAAAATCCATATTTCCTTAATATACTTAGGCCTAAGCAGGCCTAAATTAAAGCAAAACTGAAGTAAACCCTGTTTAAACCTAAATAAAACTGTCCTCGTACCCTTTGGTACTGATTTAACTGCATTGGTTTTTAAAAAAATATTAAGCTAAAATTGTACATGTAAAATTAAAGCTTGTCACCAGACCCTTAACTCTGTATATTTCCACAACATAGAAAGAAACATGATGTGGGGTAAATATGGAATAGACCACTGTGGACTACAATGGCAGAGGGTTACTCTGGTTCTTCACTCCACCATTCATAATGACCAACAAAGTGTTCAGCCTTACATCTTTCTTCTAAAGGTAACTCCAAGATCTCCTAAGAAGTTATTGAAGTTCTACTCTTACTGAGTAGTGCCAACACACACAGGAAATCTAGTATTTACCAAACACTGTGCCTTAGCTGGCACTTTTGAAAAGGTATTTGTGCGCCAATTCATTCTAGCATCAAATAACTGGCTATACAGTACAAACACTGTGCTATCAACTATACTGTGTAACAAAAAGACAGCAAAGCATACTGGGCTTGAGAGACCTCCATTGTATTGTTCATTCTAGTTTGTCATAGTGGCTGCCAAATACACACACACACACACTTTTTTCTTCTTTCAAGTCTGGGATCCAATGTTACTATTGCAATTATAATGATAAATCAAGATAAATGCACATTAAAATTATACTGTGCTGTAGTTAGTTATTCCTGGGCTACACAAGGCAACGTAATTGGTAGTCCTCACTGCAAAAATACACTGTACATGAAAACAAAAATGAGGCAACCAGTATAAAAAAAAAAACCTGTTCAGCTTTCCACACGCTAATTTACTTAGGAAGGAGGCTAGGCAGGTTAAATGCTTTAAACAGCTCTTATTTCACAAAGTCAGTAGTGCACTAGAAAGGCAATAAACACTTGTGTGGGAAATGTCCTTGAGCTGTTGCTCCTACATTCATCTACCTCAAGATGAATCTGAGGTGAAATCTAAAGTAATCATAATAAATCCACTTAACACAAAGCAAACTACAGGATTTAAGTTGGTTTCTTCTTCAGGCAAGCCTAACTGAGGAACATGATATAACATATCACATATATCAGCTGATTTTTTTTTTTCTTGTAGCAGATCTCTTTTCTCTATGGAACTTGCCACCTTTTTGGAAGGAGAGTTTTGGAATTAGGAAAAAAAGGTCAAATAGGCGATGCTGAGACCAGAATGCTCTCAAAACAAAACTTCACTGTAATAATCCTAAACTTGGTAACTTACAAGAGACAGGTGGCTAGAACATATACAGTGCCTAAAGGATATGTAAAGGAAATTTCCTTTCTTCCTTATGCTGAAAAGATTGCCACAACTGGAAACCTTGAGTTCTCCTGACATAAGGATTGCTCTCTGTTAGCCACCCCCCAAAAAGCGGCATAATGGCACCAACCCATCTCCTTTAAAACAAGAAGCACACTGCTGGGTGGCCATGGAGAGGCATTTACATTGCATCCCCTGAGTAGATATAAGATGATGCACTACCTGGAACATCTGACAAGAACTATGCTTCCTTGGTATGTCTACACTGCAATGCAAGCCTAGGCCCAGACCCAGGCTTGAGGCCAAACTCTATGGGGGTGAAGTATTCAAGGTCAAATCAAGACAGGACACAGGTTCAAGCCCTATTGCTTTGCAGAATAGACATAGCACCTTCCTCCCCTTACCCGACCAGACCTGGGTCCTGAAAGTCTGCCAACAATATCCCACAATCTCATGAGCCAATTTCCTTTATCCTCTCTATGCCATGAAATGGAAGCAAGACCCTTTGTTGTAGTGCAGTGGCTTGGCAAGTCAGCATTTAACCTTTCCATTGTTTTCTGACTGCTGAGCTGCAAACACACCTTTAGAGAACTATCTGTCTTTGCAATGGAGACCAATGGTAGACCAGCTCCCTCCCTCTCCCCATAATGTGAGGTTCAAAATGGCAACTGGAAAAGGCAAAGAGTAAAAACACCTTGAAAGAGATTTTTGACTGGAAAGGTGCAGATTTTTGTTAGAGTATTCATGTTTATTAAAAATAATAACCCTTACATTGCCATGTCTGTAAGTACACTGCTCTGTAACCATTCAATAGTATAACAAGCCACCGGGGAATAGTGATGAGGGGAGGAAAGAAGGAAACATTTTATTGACAAATCTAGTCCATTTCAGTTAGAGGTAATCCATGCAGATCATAGGTGACAAAATCATTTGTCCCAAATATAACAGAGGTTTGAAATTTTGTCCAGAAATGTGCCAGTTGTGGGAAGGGGAAGGAAGGCTGTAGAGTTCTGTGTGTTTGCATGCAGTCATAACGAGCTAAGCCATGTGGAAGCTAACACATCAACCTGCTGATTCCCTCATGAATTCTGATCCAATCCAGATGCTGACAACAGCAAACTTCTCCTATAGCAGCAACTCTCAGTGAAGGACATATTTTCCAGGTCTACCCTGGTAGCTGACCAGTCCACTCCACTTGTAGAGGTGCTGTTTAGTCACCATACATTTGAATACTTTGGTTGCATACACTGCTGGTTTCCCACCTGCAGTTTGGAATAACATCTCCCTTTGGCAACTGGGCACCACAACTGTGATGTCCTCCAAAATATGGAAGGCCTGAAATGACAGAGAAATCTTTGTGCAGCATGGCCACTGACATCCTCCCAAAAACCCAAGTGGCTGTGCAGTTTTTAGAAAAACAGAAACAACTTTGATTTTTTAAAAAACTTCCCATTGTCTCTTTCTCTGTAATTAACCTGACTCTGAGAAGGGTGGTCTGGAGTCTTCTCACAATATACTGAAGCTCAGTCTGGAAAAGTATCATTTTATGTCCACAAAGATTTTTTTCTGTTCTTCGGCAATGAGCTATTTGAGATAAAAACCCTTGTGTCTTGTCCTGTTCCAGGCCCTTGACCTCTACAGCCAGCAGTACCTCCACAACTCGTCCACACAGCAGCAAAAGCATGGGTCAATGTACCGTCCCAAGAGGAAGCATTTCCTTGATAAACTTATGGTTGAGGTTTTGGATGGGGCCAACAAACAGATCCAGTAACAAAAACAGATTTACGGCTAGAGGAAAGGCATGCTGAGAAGCAAGAGGAAAGGTTCAGGATGGTTGCACAGCTTGAGGACAGGGTTGCAGTGCAGGAGCAGACGTTTTCTTCACAGCTTCTGGAAGAGGAATGGTGGCTAAGGGCAGATGACAGAAAGAACTGTTTGAGCAGCTGCTATCACTAATGGCCACACTACCAGCTCCTGCCACACCGCATCACGGCCTGAGTCACTTCCTCAGTACCCTGTGCTGCAATCCAGGAATCACTTGGACAACTGCTTGGCTGGGTGGCCCATGCAATCAGGCCCGATCAGTGGCTGGGCATGGCAACTATACACTATATAATAGCTCATATTAATCCCCTCTCCAAAAGGTAGCTCCCCTGGTGCCAAGTGCACGAAATGTGGAAGGAAGTGAAAGGAGAATGGGGGTATATGCAACAGCAGGAGATATCTGTCTTGCACATGGTTTCACTGTTTGCATTTGTTCATGCACTTTTTTTAAAAAAAAAAAAATAATAAAAAAAAAAATAAAAAAAAGATTTTGTTGTACTGGCAGCAGGCCTGTCTGGCAGTGGGTTAATGTCCTTTTCTAATATATATTTATAAATAAAGCACGCACACACACAATAAGTAAATGCCAAAAGCATACAGCATCAGGTCAATAGGGAAAAACCTGCCCACGCTTCCCCACAGGAGGATGCCACATAGAGCTCATTTGCTATATACAGCAGTGAGTTGTATGGAATTTAAAGTATGCACTCAACATGGGGTGAAATTTCTATGGCTGTTTAGCTCAGAAAGTCAGAGAGGCACTGACGACTGTTAGGCTGATCTGCAACAGCTAGAGAACAAATCAACAAGATTTGTCAATGAATATCATTTGTACATGCCCCCCATGACAACTTCTACAAGCCATCTAGTTAAAATATGACTAATTAGTAAATCTGCCCACTGTCTTTGGGCTCTTTCTGCATCACAAAACAAGCCTACATGATCAAATCTCAGCTAATGTTTTGCATAAAACAAGACTGCCACTTAATTGCTACACAACGAAATTGTAACTACACTGTAGATGTTATGAACTGTACTGCTGTGTGCTTACTCAACAGCATCAGTGCTGCCACTGTTTTAAATTATGCACATCACATTCAGTCCTAAAAAACTCAGAAATGCTAGGAAACCTGTATGTAATTACTATATGTCATATACCATACTTTGTCCTATAAAATACAATATAGGTACATAACAGGTACCTACTAATTTTCAGATTAAGCATTTCAAATGTACTTACCACAGCTCTATTCTTCTGCTCCATGTCTTTGAAGAGATTTTATCTTTCAAATTATTCCCGCAAATCTAAGTTTGATGTATTTTATTAAAAACTCATTATGTACCAACTCTTGCTTTATGTCTTGACTTATACTGCACATAGGAATCTTCAGTATATACTTTAAGAGATGAAGGATTCTAGATCCAGTTGACATATGCAAACCATGAAAGGGAAATATCATCAAAGTAAAACAATGCCCCCGTAACAAAACTTACTTTAAGATACAATCCAAAAGAAATGTAGTCAGGGTAATGATTCATAGCATGATTACAACATTTCTACTTCAATTACATGTACAGTTGTACAAGCTGTTTCTTTTTGGAGTCACTAAAAAGAGCTATAACTAGAACATGCAAAAATAAGATTTTTATACAGCTCCAAAGGAACTATATTATACTGTCTGGTAATTAAACAACATATTCCATACTTTTCTTACTCTAAAACCAACACCTGGGTTATCCAAATGAGGCCAAACAATCTGATAATCTATTTACATTATTTCATGAAACATCTTAAGCATGAAAAAAACCCCACAAAACCCATCATCAGAATTGAGCATAATTTGACTATTTCTATGAACAGTAAACAATGATCAACAAAGCTGTAATAAAACACATCACTCCAAAAAAAGTGAGAGGTGGAATTGGAGCATTGGATCTCCCCTCAAAGCTTTAAAGGTTAGTTGCCACAACACATTTTTATTTTTTATTCCCACTTGTTCCTCTCCCTGAAAGCTTCCTCTCTTCACTTGCATCTGAACCAATCACAGTATTAGAAAAATAGCAATTATTCTATTTTTTTAAATTCCAAAACTTCTTCCATAGACCTCAACTAAATTAATGGAAGACTCCAGGATGCTTCCTCTTTGACTGTGTAAAGTCTGGATTTAGACATGAAAATAATCAGTGTTACAATTCAGACTTAAAGTATCAATAAAGGATCAAGGTTGAATAATAGTCTGAAACAGTTATACTCATGGTTACTATAGCTGTATATAATATTTAGTGCCTTTCCTTTTTGATTATATTAAAATATAGCCACAGAAATTCAAAGTGTCACCACCTCTGTATATTATACATTAATCACAAAGATGTTTTATTTTAGTAATCATCTGTCTTTGGATCTGTCTGGTTCTGGCTGACCTCCTACAGCTTTCTCAGGAAGATGTGAAGGATACTGTGCTGTGAATGTTTTAAAAATGCTTCAGAGTCCTTACATTTTGAATTTAAATTTAAGAAATATTGCTGGCTGAAAATAACATTGCATTATTCCTTGTAGCATTTTGATTCCATGTTCCCAGACAACATGATACAGCTTTCAGTTAATTGCCTCCAATAGTTTGCAGATTTACTTATTTTAACATGACAAAATAAAGTTCAGATTAAACCTATACAATTGTTATATTGGTAAAAGTAACTCACAATAAAAGAAAGACCAGAGAAACATTGAGAGAGATCAAAGATATTGGGCCATCATCTATAATATGCTCAATAGATAATATGGTCAGCTGTGAGACATTAAAGGTAGACTGGTTTAGCAAGTATTGCAGAAAAATGAAACCTTTCATGCTTTGGAACTTCATTTCTGGCCCAAAGCAGCATGCCAATGTAAAAGCTTTATACAAAAGCAGAAACAAAGTGAATTAATGCTGGCATGTTCATACTGACATGTGCTAAATAATAAATAACTACAATACTATGAAAATCATTACAAAACTTGTTTTGTAAAAGCAAAGCACACATAGTTTCTATAAGTAATAACCATGGGGCAAATCATGCAACCCTGCTGCTCCCTCTGGTGGCTGGTTTTCTGCAGAGGTACCTCTAAATGCCACTGACCAAAGAGCATCTCCTCTCTGCATGGGAAAGAGCAAAGGGCAAGACTGAACACAACTGGATTCAGTACTAAGCACTGCAAGCTCCTCACCCCACTGATAGCTTCCTCTCACTTGTCCCTCCACAGTGGGCTAAAATTGGTAAAGAGAAAGAGGTGATGTTATTCCTTCATGGCTGTATGGGTGTGTTTTTCCTTTGGTGGGGGGAGAAGGGGCTATGATTATGTCCATGATTTGGTGTTTCTCACCAGGATGATACATATTTTTTTCATGGTATAATTATTATTGAGTATTTTTATCTACAGATTTCAACAGATAGCAAGGCATCTTTGTGCTAATGACTGTGCAAACTTGTAAGAGACAGCCCTTGCAGAACTCAGTCTATACAGACATGTCAGGCATAGAGTGGGAGAAGGCAATTACTATCATCACCATTTTATAGATGGCAAACTGAGATAGAGGGAGATTAAGTAGGTAATACAGGGAGTCTGCAATAAAGTCAGAAGTTTGAACACAGATACAACTTATGTACATATGTACAAATATCAGATGTGTGGATACAAAGCACTTTTGGACATAGCTTCCACTAACTTTAATAGAAAATATGTCTAAATTCCCTAGACTGCTTTGAAAATCTCAACTATGGCCTATTAAACATCTAACACATGCAAAGTAATTTTGTGCACCTGCCTGAAAATTTAGGCTTTAATTCAATAACATAACATTTAGTGCAAAAGTGGAGAAGGAAAAAGACTGTTTTGTTAATAAGAATTCAGAAAGTTTTTAGAAATGGATCAAAAAAGATTTCCAGAAGTAGAATGAGACAGAGAGCAGATGGGAAATAGAAGGTGAGTGTATGAGGTTAAAAGTTCAGCAACTGGGCTAAGCAGAATATTCAGGGTGGAAATCCTGAGCTTGAAGTTAAAAGTTCCTGCAGACCATTTTTTCTGCAGAAGCTGAGGCTGAAAACTCAGTACTTAAATGAGATGTACAATGAATTACCACCTAGGTCAGAAAAAGGCATTTTTGTAGGGTAAAATGGTTAATGGGGGATGGAAGGATGTCTGCCAGTTCCTGCAGAATCTAGGGACAGAACACAGAAAGGGAAACATGCATACCTAGGACCTTGGATGAGTTTACAGAGGAAGAACTGAGTCGAGCCAGAAACAAGAAGTGGAGAAACCTTCACTAGATCCTGGAGCTCTAGTCAGCTGCTTCCCCTTCGATCTATAACCTGGACAGAGGCTACATATTATCCCACACTCCAAGCATACTAAAAGCTTAGCTGGAGTAACATCTAAAAATGTTCACATTAATGACCAGCTAAGAATCACTTACCATACACAATTTTTTAACTGTAATCCGAAAATTCTCCAGTTTCCAGTAGAAAAAATAAATATGATTTAGATCTCATACTGAAAAAGTGACAGCTAGAATAAGAGAACTTTTTAAGTTTCAACATTTTACTTGAAAAATGTATTAAGAGATATTCACCTAATTTGAGCCTACTGTTTAATCTGATTGGCAATGACTGCTGTTATCTGAATGTGAAATGCTCCAGACTCTACATCATAAATTGCTCTACAAAGCAGGCCACGAACTACAGAACTGAATTGTATTGTTTTATCACTTGTACGTTTTCCTTCATTTCTTTTAACATATAATACAAACAGAATTTAGTTTGCTATTTGAATTCTGGGTTCTCAGTCTTGGATGATACCAAATGCTAATTAATTTGCGCTTTTTTCTGTTGTGAAGTTTTCTATATGATAGAATCTATCAATAGTGAGAATTTTATAGCAAAAAGAAATGGTCGGTGGAAGGAGACAAGGAGAAGATGGGTAAAACCATGGACCCACTGAAGTCAATGTCACCCTATGTGCATTTGAGTTCTAAAAAGGGAACAAAAGGGTGTCAATCCAAATGCACAATTCAGTTCTGGAAGGGAAAGAGGGAGCCATTTTGAGAGCAGAAACGTTATCAAACCACCTATTTGCTGCATTAATCATTTTGAGGAAGAGCAACAATGGTTGCTGGAAGCCAGCTTAGTAGTCTTGAGAGCTGCTGCACCTAGTCCCAGAACAAAGATAAGAGACAGAAATAGTAGGAATGAGATTCCAGCAGAGAGATATTATCACAATAGGGACTGGCTAGAATGCAGATAAATGTGAAGCTGAAAAAGCTTCACAGGCAAAAAAACAACAACAAAAACAAACAAAAAAACCACCCCCCAAAAAACAGGTCTTCGGCTATAAAGAGAAAAAAATAGAGGAAAAAATAAATTGAATTATTTAAAGTATTTCCAACAGTAATTTTAAACATGGGACTAACAGGTACTGAAAAGAAAATGCAGGAATAGATGCACCAAGGTAGAGTGAAGGAACGGAAAAGGGAAAGGCAATAGAACAAAACCTAAGAAGAGACAGGGTGTTACATTTGTCAAAGTATTTTAAATCTTATTTTATATAAGATTGCACAAATCTTGTATAAGCATATAACTGTTTGATTGTACATATATCTGAATATGCACATAATACAATTCCTTCACTACAGAAAGCGAGATTTTTCTAATTAAGTTAAATTACACTGGTCTACAATTTTTTAGAAGTCGTCTGCTTCAGAGATAAAATGTGATATTTATTATGTATTTTGATGTGCTGAATTCAAATATGACAATTAAAAAAACTGATTGGCTACTGTTTCTAAGATATTTAAGTTTTTACATTTTATGTCTATGTATATTGTGTAGATAGAGTTTTAATCATAAATTGTAAACCTAGGTCTTTTCATGTGTTTATGGTTGCTTTACATGATAATATTTCACCTGTCCTGTTTATGTAACACTTTAAAAATCAGCAAAAGGGTTATATAAATAAAATGTATTATGAAACAAAAGGCAAAAAACTATTATGTACATAGTTTAGTCCTATTCAGTGTCTACTCGGCACTTCTTGGCTTGTCTCTTTTATTCATTAAATGGAGCATCTCTTGTCACTGTCCAGCAATAGTCTGCAAGCATTGATGGGCTCCATTTGCCCTGATAGCGTTTCTCCATTCTTGCAATGTCCTGGTGAAATCGCTCACCGTGCTCGTCGCTCACTGCTCCGCAGTTCGGTGGAAAAAAAATCTAGATGAGAGCGCAAAAAATGTATCTTTAGTGACATGTTGCAACCAAGGCTTTTGTATGCCTTGAGGAGGTTTTCCACCAACAACCTGTAGTTGTCTGCCTTGTTGTTTCCGAGAAAATGTATTGCCACTGACCGGAAGACTTTCCATGCCGTCTTTTCCTTGCCATGCAGTGCATGGTCAAATGCATCATCTCGAAGAAGTTCACGAATCTGAGGACCAACAAAGACACCTACCTTTATCTTAGCTTCACTTAACCTTGGAAATTTTCCACGGAGGTACTTGAAAGCTGCTTGTGTTTTGTCAATGGCCTTGACAAAGTTCTTCATCAGACCCAGCTTGATGTGTAAGGGTGGGAACAAAATCTTCCTTGATTCAACAAGTGGTGGATGCTGAACACTTTTCCTTCCAGGCTCCAATGACTGTCGGAGTGGCCAATCTTTCTTGATGTAGTGGGAATCTCTTGCACGACTATCCCATTCGCAGAGAAAACAGCAGTACTTTGTGTATCCAGTCTGCAGACCAAGCAAGAGAGCAACAACCTTCAAATCGCCACAAAGCTGCCACTGATGTTGGTCATAGTTTATGCACCTCAAAAGTTGTTTCATATTGTCATAGGTTTCCTTCATATGGACTGCATGACCAACTGGAATTGATGGCAAAACATTGCCATTATGCAGCAAAACGGCTTTAAGATTCGTCTTTGATGAATCAATGAAGAGGCTCCATTCATCTGGATCGTGAACGATGTTGAGGGCTGCCATCACACCATCGATGTTGTTGCAGGCTACAAGATCACCTTCCATGAAGAAGAATGGGACAAGATCCTTTTGATGGTCACGGAACATGGAAACCCTAACATCGCCTGCCAGGAGATTCCACTGCTGTAGTCTGGAGCCCAACAGCTCTGCCTTACTCTTGGGTAGTTCCAAATCCCTGACAAGGTCATTCAGTTCAGCTTGTGTTAGGAGGTGTGGTTCAGAGGAGGAGGATGGGAGAGAATGTGGGTTCTGTGACATTGATGCTTCAGGACCAGAAGTTTCATCCTCTTCCTCTTCCTCGTGTGACTCAAGTGAGAATGATTCTGGTGCATCCGGAACCGGCAGTCCTTCTCCGTGGGGTATTGGGCGTATAGCTGATGGAATGTTTGGATAATGCACAGTCCACTTTTTCTTCTTTGACACACCTTTCCCAACTGCAGGCACCATGCAGAAGTAACAATTGCTGGTATGATCTGTTGGCTCTCTCCAAATCATTGGCACTGCAAAAGGCATAGATTTCCTTTTCCTGTTCAACCACTAGTGAAGATTTGTTGCATAAGTGTTGCAGCATATGTGTGGGGCCCACCTCTTGTCCTGATCTCCAATTTTGCAGCCAAAATAAAGGCGATAGGCTTTCTTAACCATAGTGGTTATACTGCACTTTTGTGATGCAAAAGTCACTTCCCCACAAACATAGCAGAAGTTATCTGCACTGTTCACACAAGTACAAGGCATCTCTGCTCACTTTGGCTAAACAGAAATGTGTCCCTTTGCAAAATCAAACACTGACAAATAAGAGAGCACGACACTGTATGATTTCTAGAGCTGATATAGGGCAATTTGTTCAGCAGAGTGATGTAAGCTTCATTATGATTGCATCATCCATGACTTCTAGGAATAACATGATGCAATTCATATCACGTATGACGCAATACCAGCTTCAGATTGCATCATTCATTGTTTTGCCTAAAAAACAAGTACTGTCCAAACCCAGTCATAGATTTATTCATAGATCCAGTCAAAGATGTATTTTAGTCATTTCTGGTTTAAATTGAGATCCCTTCCCTTCATAACTCATTTATCCTCCGCCATTCCCATGTCAAGGGTCGTATACACTGACCCAATAGCATATCTTGAAAACTAGAGCCAATCAACAATTTTAAGCATCATTTTCGTTCTCAGTGACTCAGAATTAGTAAAGTTTGACTACATTTATTTCAGAAGTAATTTGGCTGTAGAGCAGTGTTACACAAGTAGGTACATATGACTTATGATATAGAGGCAGTATCACATGATAAATATTTCCTTTTTAATAGCACCCGCTATGTGGTTATATAGTTTGTGTGTAAAGGAGTTTCGCACACAGTTTCCTCATATTTTAAATGTAAATTCCTAATGGAAGGAGGAGCTGCTCTGGAGTCTCATGAGCAGGGCAGAGGGATGTCCAGTGACTTTCAGAGATCAAGGATATCTGTAGAATGAATTCCTTGTCCCTACTACTAACTTGGGGTCCAAAATGACTCCATTCACAACAACTCTCATGAGATTAAATATGCTGACATCATACAAGCGGTAAAGGCATTATAGTCATGTAAATGATGGGGCTGGAAAACATTTGAAGAATATGATCACATGCATGAGATAATGACTTCTCTGCATTCTGATGGTTGTGTAGACCACACAGGATAATGCAATGTGAGGCTTTAAACTCCAGAGATATATTTATCCAAAATGCAGCCTTTGCTATCAATAAAAGTTTCATAAGGGTTTAGCATTTTAATGTAAAAAGGGTAATTATTTTGCCAGGATCTTTGTTGTTTCAGTTGAAAGTAAATACTACAAAGGTGTGAATATAGCAGAACTGTTTCAAGGCTCATTTCGTATGAAATTCTATTGCTGCATGCAAACATAAGAGACTGACAAATTTCTGCACTGGTTAATAAGACCCCACAAATGCCAACCTTCTCCAACCCTTTCAGAGCTAAACAGCCTAAGTGCATGTTTTGTGTGCAACTCAAGTAACATCTGCTGACATTCAGGTCATTTGTAAGCTTATTTTTGGAGGGACTTTGTGAAGAAAAGGTTTCCTATAACATCTCCTTCACTGATCACCTGCTTTAAAAACCCCAAATGCCAACACTCCTAGCCTCCTAACAACAAATGTTCTTTTCTGTAGAACAGTGAAAAAACATTGGAGAGTTTTCTCAACCGTAAGAATTTTAATTGGGTTAAGCCACCAAAATGTCATAACAAGAGAAATGTCTTCTTGTGCATGTTAATACTTGGTCATTACACAGTGCTTTTCATCTAATACTTGTAAAGAGTTTTGAAAACACTAATCCCTGAAGACTGTATGCACAATTTCCATTGCCCTCCATAGGAGATATACATGAGGAAAACTTAAATAAGTATTTAGGACTGGGCTCTAACTCATTAACTTACATGTCTCATCCATGTTAGGTAGATAAGTATTATCCCCACATTAAATGGAACAATGGAAGCAGAAAATAACTGATCAGGCCTTGCCTCCTCTTTTCAAAAGCATGGCACTCCTCTCTCTGCTTTTTGATTATTGAGTGTTTCAGAACCCAACTTGAATATTGTTTGTTTTGCCAAAATCATATCAACATATCAATTGCCTATCCATCTCTAGACCAGAGAACAACAAACAAGCTGTCTGAAACTATGAGGATTTATACCATAATGCACAGCTCCAGACTGGATACCCTTGATTCAACCAACCAAACATATGAAAACTCATTTGTTAGGATTCAATCAGGAATCATTAGCTGGAGTTACATTTTGCACCACATAATCACACATTATGTTCCTAGAAAATGTATTTTAAAAGTTTCCTGCACTACAAAAACCCCATAGTACTAATTATTCTATTGTCTGAGGAAAACTTAACTTCACCTCTAATTGCTACAGCAGATATGATGTTTTTGAGATGAACTTTTAACATTGCTTAGATCATAGTTAGAGCTGTCTAGCGGCTATCACTTAACAGCTCATGACCCGAAGGATGCTCATTATACTGGAGCTTCAAATAATGAAATTCTTTGGTCCAAACGTGACATTGGTCAACAGTTTTCTTTGTACTTACCATATGACTTTTATGCCACTTCGCTGAACACAAGGTGTAATATATTTGGGCTTTTATTGCTTGAGTAGAAAGTGCTCATAACCTATTTGTTTATGCTTATATATAGGAAAAAACAAACAGTTTTTCGAGTGGCATACATCACACTGTTGTAGTGGTTGACTTTCTCAAGATGGTCTTCTGGGGTTTTGGTGCAGTTTGTGGAGGCACAGTCGCAGGTCTGAGAGGGGGAAAGCTATTACTGGGGCTTATTCCCAACCCTCCATTTTCTATAGGAAATGGAGGGAGAGGGGGAGGAGGCGGCGGTAAAGGAGGACATTTGTGAGAATGCTTTCCTAGTGTGTGGGCCGGCTCACTGTGTAAGTGGACCTCCCTGTTTTTAATGTTATACCGAACATCACAGTCAGGGCAATAGCCATGGTACTGCACTTTCTCACTAAATCGTACCCGTTCCCGTGTTCCTGTCTGAGGACACCTGTCTTTATCAGGTCTATGAATCAAAGGATTCATTGGAACTTTGTCCAAGTTACTATTAGGTATGCAAAATACATCCCCATTAGGAATCTTATTTGGTCCTCCTGGTAAACTTCCATTTCGAAGTAGGGTCCCATTAGTCTTTACAGGGTTGGCAGAAGGAACTGGCCTGTGAGGGTCTTCACACTTCACAGGAGTCAACCGTGGTGGAGGTGGTGGTGGATTGGGTTTCCTCAGTACGGTGAGAATGGCAGATGGGTGTGCTGGGGGCTTGATGAGAGGTGCATTGGCACGCACTTTGGCTTTCTCCAAACTGGATGCTGTTGTGCTGCTTGAGCTGCTGTTCAGTGTGTCAGTTTTGGAACTGTCTGTCATCTCATCCTCCAGCTGAAGATCAGATGTCAATGTGTCAATCTGGTCAACCACCTGCATGGAAATCAGAACACAAACAGTGATAAAGGTTCGCCGGAGTAAAGGCAAACATATCACAATCATCTTTATCCCCTTCCTGGATCTGAAACATTTTAAATATTCAATTTTATGAACCACTTTCTTTTTTCTTCTTGTCTAAATCTAGTTTCATTCTTTTAAAAAATATCTGTGGTTAGTCCTCTCATCTGAATACAATGGAAATACAATTTTAGCCTCTCTACAGTGAAATTCTGTATTTTTTTCTCCAGGACTTACCTATGAATAACTCGCTGGATAAACTATAATCCTTCAATACAGTTTGCCTCACAGGGTGGGGGAAGGCTGAATGATTTAACCTTAGTTTGTTCAGGATGATTTTTGAATCCAGATCTACTGTAGATCTTTTAGATTTGACCTTTAACAAGATCCAGATTTAAACATATATCTCAGAATTGGAAATATTGTAGATATATCATCAAAAATTAACACACACATCTATATGAGCAATTTTTACACAAACTGCTAAAGATTCAAGTAGTGAGTAGCAGTTACCAACTTATCTTGAACCATGCATTCTCCTTTTGTGACTATTTAATTGAGATATCTGAGTCCCCCTAAACCAAAACGGAAACAGGATCATTTATAAGATAAAGATATTGTAACTGTTTATTCCGGAAGGAGGATAATTAATTCTTATTTTATATTAAGAGGATTCTTTATCTCCCATACTTCTAACATGCTTACACTTACTTCCCTAGTATCTAGGTTTTTCTAATGTAGTCTTCTATTTTCCAATTTATGATCATACTTTATATGTTTTGTTTATATACTATATAATATTGCCTTCTGCTAGGTATACAAAACCTTTGTACACTATGATTAAAAGCCCCTCATGAAAAATGTACCCTATTCAGTACTTAATTCATTAAGCCTTAAGGTAAATACAGTCTATCTAGATGCTAGTAGAACAAGGGACTAATTCAGGTACTTTTGTGAACTATACATTTCGAATTGACAATACATTAATTCTGTTGTAATTCTTTAGAAAAGGCTGAAATTCAAAATAATACAGAAATATTTATTACAGCTAGTCTAATTATTCTTTGTGAGTAAGTTACCTGAAGAATTTTGCCCCTTTTCTCTTAAGAATCATTTGGAATTTCTATGGCCTGTTCGAACTTAAAACAAGATTGACACTCAGAGGTGTGAAAAATCTACAGCTATGATGACCTAACCCTCGGTGTAGATACAGCTAGGTTTACAGAAGTGTGCTTCCGTTGAACTAGATACCATCACTCATGGAAATGCTGTTCCGACAGCAACAGAAAAAACCTCCTCCATTGCTGTACTCCGCATGTACCCTAAAGGATTACTGCACCATAGTTATGCCACTGTAGTGCCCATAGGGTAAAGGTGGCCTATGAAAGTACTTCTATTTTACAATATTTGAATACTATAGGAAAATAACTTGTTAACTAAGAGTCAAATTCTTCTCTGTGTTGAAGTCTCAGATTTGGAATTTTGGGAATTTTTTGTGATAAACAAATAAGGACCAAATTCTACCCTCAGAGGTATATATTTACATCAGAAGAATTTGGTTCTGATGAAGATGGAGATGAGACACTATGAAAGGTGCAGCACCTCACCAGCTTCACCCACACCAAGGAGAGAGTATATTATTTGTCTCCCCTGTTTGTATTTAGGTAATGCCCAGTGACCTCAAAATGTAGTTGGATTCCCTCTGTGCTACTCACTGTACAAACATATAGCAAGAGCCACTTCCTTCTCCAAAGATCTTAGAGGAGAAAAAAAATACAGTCCTAGCTCCAATTTACACATGTGGAACTGAAATAAAGAGATTAAGTGACTCCTTAAAGTCACATAAGGAGTCTGTGACAGAACAGTGAATCTACCAGGATGGAATCTACCACTAGGGCCCTGATTACACAAGCTGATCCACACAGGCTCAGTCTAGCTTCACATTAGTGTAAGGGTCGGCCTATACAGAGCAGCTTGGAGAATTGGGCCCAGAAAGAGTCAAGAGGCAAAGTTTTCTGTGCCAACAAATAACAGCTACAGAACTGAATGATATAGTGCAGATCAGAGAAGATGGCTAAACTACGTTGTCAGCCAGGGAGAGAACTTGTCAATTAGGCAACTGAAGGTAAGAGCTAAAAAAAGACACTTCTAGTGACAATCTCCTAAGTACCACAGGAGCTGTTCCAATAAAGGAGCAGGATGACCAGGGTTGCTTGGAATGGTGAAAGCATACTGACCTAACTGGTATTATACTTGGCTTTGAACAATGTTTAATAACAGATTCAGCAGATATGTCAAAATGCCATGGGGGGAGCTGTACATCTCCTGTGAACACAGAATCCTACCCATCCCACTTAGTTTCAGTCTCCCTTGCTTCCTATTACTCTTCCCCTAAAAGAGCTTTGAGTAATTGGGGGAATGCAGTAACCAACACGGCCAGTGTAGGCTGGACAAACAGGGAAGGCTGCTCAGGTGAAGAGGTCAGAGCAGTGCCTCTTGTTATGCAATATCATTAACCAAAGATCTGGATGACAGAAATTAGCTTAAACAACCAAATCTTTCTTGAACTTGATATGAATATTTTTGGAGTTTCAAATATAAAATTCCTAATAAAGAGGAATGAAAACATCAAAGCATAAACTGACACGCTGACCAGGTTATAGCACATATTTCCAGACAAATATATCAAATCAAACATATATATTTTTCCTCAAATAAACCTGTAATCACTCTTATTACTTACTCCAAACACATAATTGCTGAAGATTTTTAGTTCAATTGAAAGTGTAGGTTGTTTCTGGAGAATGCTAAATGCTGAAGGGCTAATGCAACAAGTAGCAGGCTAACAAAAATTAGTACATTTTCCAAACCAAAAATCTATGCCAGTTATGATGATTTATTTCCATTGTAATAGTGGATAGAAGTCCCAATTAGGGATCAGGACTTCATTGTGCTTGGCTCTATACACACACAATGAAACCCTGATTCCAGCCAAAGAGCAAATTGTTGCAAACAAATCTGTCCCTTAACACAATATAATTTACAGAGACTAAATTGGTAAGCATCCATTTGAGACCAAAATATTAAAGGCCATACTACACCCTTGATAGGAGTACACCGCTCCAGTTTAAGCACTGTGTACATGGATCATAGAGCAACAGCTATTAATGATGGAAAAACCTTTTAGTCTATTCAATCTGTCCCTCCTGCCAGTGCAAGATATTCCCCAGGATTCATAGTAAAGCCCAGGCCTAAGTATGCCTCAATTTTAAATGACATTAAACAGTTCATTTTTTGTCCCTTAGCAAGTGTGCAGTAAACATTGGAAATTTTTCCTTTTTATAAATGAGGAAATGGAAGAAAAGGCACTCAAAATGGTTCTGGAAGAATAGCACAGCTTATCTGCCTTGATTCCTTCCCGTAATAAATCATGATTCTGTTCATTATCATTTTGTTCTGCCTATTTGCCCCAAAAATGAAAGTTCAAGTAGGAAAACAGCATATAGAAAACAGTAACATCACAGGAGAAGTATCCTGAGGCTAGTAACACAATAGAACATGCAAGTTTGCAACTAGAAACCAATTTCAATTGCAAAAGGACGTTTTCCTGCTGGAGTAAAAAAGAAAAAAAAATAAAGTATATCTAGTTTACTATGCTGTGTATAGACACTGCACCTGATTCATACCTGTGAGTGGGGAAGAGATACCTCTCTGCTCCCACTGGGCAGCTATACCAATAAGAATCCACTCCTAGGGAAGGACACAACAGATCCTTTGTTGCCTGCACTCCCTTGTAATCTTTGTAAGGCACTGGGAAGAGCTGTGCAGAACTCTAAGTGTGTTCTTGAAGATCTGCCACATCTCCTGCGTGTCTTGGTCAACCCCTTATTTTCTGGGTTGCCAATACTCAGCTCCCACTTCACTGGGCATTTGGAGCTACATGCCTCTGGTGATACTGCACTTCTGTTCTGATAGGGCTTTCTAGTATAAGAACTCCATAGCTCTGATTCCTGTAGTTAGATCCCAGGATTAAATCAAGTCTGATATTCATGTTCTATTTCTCCCGCATAACTGGGTCTTGCAATGAAGTCAAACCTCTGATTACAACATAGTCTACTGGAACAGAAATCTGTATGCTTTCTTAAACTGAGCATTTTGTAACTTCATAATGTGATAAGTAGGAAAAGAAGCTGGTCTGGGAAGGTATGTCTACACTAGAAGCCTTGCTCATCCCATAACTTGAGTTAACTGATCAATTAATTAGAGTAAGCTAACACTAATAAAATTCTAGTGTAAACACTCACAAATGTCTGCTCGTGGACATGACTGATGCCAGGGTTCAGTCTACAGTGAGCTGCAGCAAGAACAAACAAGTCACTTCCTGTCATGTGCCTCAGTTTCCCCCTTAGTAAAATGTGGACATGATACTATCCACCTTTGCACAGCGCTTTATAGTCACTGATGAAAAGCACCACTGAAGAGGTAGGTGACATTATTTTTAAGCAGGTACACAATAATTTAAAATTCCCATTTAGAACTGGCATTCAATGTGAATTAAAAGCAAAACTAAAATTCTAATACAAACATGCCCAGGAAGAGCAAGTATTGTTTAAAAATAAATAACTATAGCATAGTAATTAGTAAATATATCAAAAATACATGTGAATAAAGCATACATGTAAATGTATTATGATGCTTCAAAAAAATCCTTGTTACAAAAGTTCCTCTTTAAAACATCCAAGTAGTCAATCTCAGCACTTCTTCTGAAATCCATCAACAAACAGGGCCAGATTGAGCAACCCTAACTCATCTTGCTCACCTCTTGATTACAGGAAAAATGGGACTACTCATGTAAGGAACTGTTTGTCAACAAGAATAAGGGTTGCACCAACTGGCTCCTATGGTATAGCATGACCTTACCTAAAGCAAATGTCATTACTGTTGAGTGACTGCACTGTGTTGTACTAAATTTAACTACGTTCACATACAGTTTGGAGACTGGGATTTTATGGTATTTTTAAAATCTGACTCTCAGTCACAAAATGGCCTGCTCAACGGATAAAACAGCAACCATCTGAACTATGTGGGAATGTTCAGACACAGAGATTTGAAAAAGTTAGAATTCCTGGAGAAAACACCTTTCAAGCATTCAACCTTTCTAGTGTCTTAGCCTCTGAAAAGAACTGTAACAAAAAGACAAATTAAAAGGTCCAACTGGAATATGCTAAATGTTCCCAAAAAAGATCAAACAGTGGTTTAAAGATGCTTCAATATGGCAAAAGTGGATTTTTAAGGTTTTCTTCTCCTCACTCCTTTCAGATGCTTGAAAAACATCAAAAAAAACAGATTTAATTTCAGTACTGGGAGTCACTGTAGTTACCAGAACCATGACAGAAAGAGAACATGCAAGTTGAAGTGCAAATTGGTGGTTATAATAGAGAAGTTTCTTGGATTGGATGAGCAAGTGGGCACAGTATAGAGAAGTTGAAGAGCTATTAGACAGCCAGATGCAGAAAACATCCAGGATAAAGGAAGGAATGAGTTGGCCACCATGAAGTCAAAGAAGTGGGCTGGCAGTTTGTAACCACCAGAGCCAAAATGTCACAGTGGCATTATATATGGCTGGAGAAAGACAAGAATGGATAGCCTGTGGCCACCAGAGAAATGAGGACCAGGAGGAATTCTACACAGCTAGCAGTTTCCAGTTGATATCAGGTCCTCAACATGGAAGCCAGAGGATACCTCTCAAGGTTCAGCTGGCCCAAAGGAACAGTGATGTACTGGACACACCTATGGATGGCAATTCAGCATAACCTGTAAGAAAATCAATTTTGTCCAAAGAGAGTTCAACTGTCCAAGGTAGACAGATGATTCTTACAGGAATTCAGTACTCAGAAGAATCGAAAGGCCATTCTGCAAGGGATAGGCAGAAAACAGGACAGTGTGATACCTTTCTGAGGCCAAGACATGAGACCTCACTCTAAGATATGACAAGCTTCTGAAGTGGACAGGAAAGGATCTATTGGCAACAGCTCATATAGACACTAATGACACTATGTCATGAGATATCTCGCAGACAGTAGATGAGTTCAGAGAACTCAGAAGTCTGCTGAAGATGAATATCCAAGTGAACTTCCCTGAGATCCTTTCTGTCCCATGAGAAACAGAAGGCTGAAGATTTTGAAAGGAATTGCTCTCTAGGTAAGTGGCATATGGTGGAGATTTTTGTTTTGTGGAATATTGGTCCACTTGCTATGGGAGTGGGGGGAGGTATATTTTGGATGGCCTCCACCTTAATAGAAGGACCAGTATTCTGGGGACAGGTTGACTAGAGTAGTCATTAGGAAATTAAAGTAGTAGGAAAAGGGAAGGGGGGGAAAAGGAAGATATGAGCATTCAGCACAAAATCAAGATGTTGAGAACAAAATTAATCAAGGAATGAAAGGCCATAAAGAAAAGACATTCTTGAATTGCCTATATACCAATGCTAAGAGTCTGGGTAACAAATGAAAAGAACTGGTATTACTCATTTATGAGCACAAATTTGACCTAGTTGGTATTTCTGAATCCTGGTGGCATGATTTCCATAACTGAAATGCTAAAACTAGCAGTTCTAACCTATTCAGGAAGTTTTGAGTGCGCAGAATGGGACAGGGAGTGGCACTCTATACTAAAAATGATATTACATGTTTTCAAGTCAGTGATAACTCAAAAGAAAAAAAATCTTGAATGCCTAAAGACCTATGTCCTAACAGATAAAGCACAAGATGAGGTACTATTTGGTGTCTTCTACAAACCATCAAATCACATTTGGGAACAGGATGAGCTCCTTCTTACCTATATACAATAAAAGCTGTGTTATCTGGCCCTGTACCAACTGGAAAGCTCTACAAACTGGTATTTCTGATCTTCACATAAAGTTCAGTTTATAGTCCAGTTGACGCAGGGCTATCAGGCTCCTTACATGGCTCTGCATGACTACCCAGAAGTTGCGACATGTCCCTCCTGCTCCTAGCTCCCATCTTCACAAATAAGGAAGAATTGATAATAGAAATAAAAATTAATGCTAACTTAGGTACAAGTCATCATGACGTCACCACCTTGAAAATGTGCAAACAGAATAAAATCCAGACCAGTGAGAGAAAAACTCGTGGTTGCCCCACCCTGACCTAGGGTGTGGGCAAATTGCTACTGCTAATACTGTTATTGCTCAGCCCTATCACCTGACTTGTACTGATATTGCCAAGCCCCTGCCAAGGGCCGGGGTGCCTGACTCACTGTTGCCCCACCCTGACCTAGGGCCTGGCCTAACTGTACTTATTTTTGCCTCCACAAAGGCCACCAGGGAAGACTCCCATGGCTGAGCTAATTCCCCAACAGCTCAACAGTGAAGTGGTGTGGTTCCCTGCCACTCTGAAAGAGAGGAGCCCCAGCTAACCTCTCTACTGGCACCTAAATAAGTGGTCTGATTTTCAAAAATACTAAGTACCGAATATCTCTTACTGACCTTGACAGAAGCTGCTGCACATTCAGCACTGTTGAAAATTAAGCTGGAGGAAGCACTTGGATTGTTTAATGAATAAACAGAGCAAGCAGATGATGATGAGCCTTTTCTCGATGGAATTTTAACGTTTTGGAATTAATGTAATCCTAAAAAGAATACTACTGCTTTTGAATGGCACCAATTCTTGTCTGATCCTCACTTCAGAGTATACAGGATTACAGATATGTAACAGATTTGAGGCACAGTAGGAAACTGTGAGTTTGGTATTAATTAAGATGATATGGTAATGGACAAAACTGAGTTCAACAGGATTGGCAAGAAGTTGAAAGAAAGAAACCTGATTTGGGTTAGACACATTTACTAGGCTTCAGAACCAAAAAACTTCAGAGAGAGATCTTGTCTGCGAAAAACATTAAGGAAGTAGTAAAACAAACATGGCTTGGGATCCTGTACAATGATACCACACACACATAGCTGATGCTAAAAAACTATGTTTGTCATTTTAAAACACATCCACTACAAACCTGTCCAGCAGTTGGGGTCATTTGTTACACATGTGGAAAGTCATACCATCATCCACAAAAGGCAGAGAAACAAACCCACTGCAAGAGAGAAATCTCTGGCTGAAACAGATTGTCAATTTGTGATCTTTCCAGGGACCGTATCAAGGCACTACATAAGTGAGATGCAAATTTCTGCTAGCTTAGCTACTTGATGCTTTATTTGAGGAATGTTTTCATAAAATTCTAATTTGACGTTTTACTAGCATGTCTACAGAAAGATTTTGTACTCATCCTGCATAAGACTATTGACATATGGTGGCTGTAGGATACAATTTGAAGCAGTCATCCTCACAGCAGCAATAGCCAATGGCAAGATCAGTCTATATTTTTCATTACTAAGATTTCTAAAACAGCACTATCAGGTAGGGAAACTTACACTGAGTTTACCTTTATTGAAATAACAAGAAAGGCACACAATGATGCCACTACCACAAAAGAAGAATTAATTTCACAACATCCAGATATCTTCAGGGAACTAGCACAGTTCTGTGGAGCACATCGTATATACAAAGACTCTGCAGTTACCCCTGATAAATATGTGGATTCAGAAATATACCATTTGCTTTGTCATACACACAGATGGTCTCAAATATTTGGAAATAGTCCTGCACCTTGAGTTAGCGGCTTATTCGTAACCTTAAAAATAGAAATTTTAAAAATATGCCTGGATCCCAGAGACTTAATAAGGCCATGAAAATAAGGCCATGAAAACTTAGCATTACCATTCTGACACAAATGGATGTTCAGTGAAGAGAAGCTGGAAAAAAGCCTATTCAACATCCTAAAGGAAAAGGTTTGATATTGGCAAGTCATACATACAAGGAGTCATTTGATCTGCTCCTTTAATGCCCCATATGACACAGGCAAATTTCTCTGTCTACCCTTCGGAATAGAGTCTGCGAGGGAAGCCTTTTAACAACAAAAACAAAATGTCATGAAGCATTAAGGAATATAGCAAGAGTTTACATCATAATGAACAATATGATTCTAGCTGCAACCACAAAAAATGAGTTTTTTTTTTAAACAAACATCAAACTAAGTAGAAATCTAACTGCAGCGGTGTAATAGTCCCCTGGCTATGAGGAACTGATGTAGCCTAGAAAGACAGACTTAGAGGATGCTTGCCATTAAAAAACAGCTGTTTCAAAAGCCCAACTAAAATACCAAAGTTGTCATTCAGTGTAAAAAACAAAAAAATTCTAATTTCAGATCCTATGAGGAATATTCAAATCTTGTCTTATATATGACAAAATAATACTGAGTCATTAATTTCTAGGAAATACAGAGGATTAACCTGATTTGCATGACATTTGGCCTAATAATACTAATGTTTTTATCCTCCCTCAGGGAACTTACTAATGCAATGCTTTTTTAAGTAGTTCTCATGTGTTACCAGACCAAAAGCAAAACTCTATATTAGTTGTGTATTGCAACATTTATGAAGCAAACCTTGATAAGGTTTTCAATCTTCCGTCTCCCCAATTCCAGGATTTTCACCAAGCTTAAATAGTTGTTGAAACACAAGGCTAAAGAATCAATGTATGCATTTTAAATAGCATGTGTGGCCTGTACTTCTTTGGACAGCAATGCTAATTAAGAATTTTTCAATTACTCTTTCCAAGAATAGCACATAAATCTGGCAACATGTGATGAGTAAATTTCCATAACATTTGCAATAGAAGTTGCAGTCAGAAGAATTCAGTTTTAGGGGAAATCAGCAGTTTTCATATAATTAAGCCCATGTTAATTGGAACCATCTTGAACTTCCATAATGTGACAAAATTATCATATTTGTTTTTCTCATTCTGTTCATTATAGAATAGCTATAGTTTGAATGAATGGTAGAGGTCATGAAAGTAAGGGATTAATAGAAGAACATCTGAATGACCATGTGGAAACAACCCAATAGGTTATCCATTGTTTGTCCTGTCTTGGTAACTAATATATGGCAATTCAGAGGAAACCATTCAACTGCTATAATATTTCATTTGGGAAAAATTATTCCTGCACTTAGCTGGTGACAAACTTACATCTTTGAAGCATGAGGACTGCTAAATTGCAATGTTTTTATATTAGCTAGTGTAGTTGCAGACAAGGAAATAAAAGCAATATTTTTTTAGAATGGAGGTTTGCATGGAAAATTTTGCATGAGCTGCATATCTATTTGCATGTTCAATTAACAAATTCATTTGCACAAATCAAAGAGTTGAAAACAAATTGCTAATCAACCATCTATCTAGCAATCCAAATTGCAAACGTGGGCACAAAACTGCATAGGTATTTTTGAATAAAGGCTACTCTTGTAAAAAATGTGGCTCTAAATACTGAATCTGTTATGTAAATTGCCTCAATAATAACCCATTGCAATGAGTTTCATAAATTAATTATGTTTCATGTGCAGTATTAGATTAGCACTGACTTGAGCCAAAAATACAACGTGTGTTTCAGCTTCCTCACACAACCAATTCATCCAATATTGCTTACTAAAGAGTCTCTCTTGAACACTGCTACTGAACAATGCCAAGCTGCAGTTTTTAATTGTTATCTTCAGAGTGTTTCTGTCTCCACAAATGAAAAGTAATATGGGTTTACATACTCCTTTTTTTCCCCCCAGACATTTGTTTTAGCCCAGTGGTTTTCCACCTGTGGTCTGCAGGGATCCACAGACTACGTCTAAAATTTCCAAAGGGGTTCACACTTCCCTTCAGAATTTCTAGGGGTCCACAAATGGAAAAGAGGTTGAAAACCACTGTTTCATTATTTCCAGTTATGTCCATTTATAAAGGTAGGGTCTCTACCTACCTAATGTAGAGAGTTTAGCTAATACCACAGTTCACAATTCAAAGTACTCAAGTTTTAGTACTAATGAAAAGAGTTTTAATAAAAGAAAACTGAACCCATGGCAATGGTTATGGGGATGCACTCAAAACTCAGAAAAATCAGCATTTCAGAACAAAATCACAATTAAGAATGATCAATTCTGATTTCAGGGGTTATTTAGAGAATCAGAGTAGATCAGCAGAATATTTTTTTTTTTTGGCAAAGTTTATAACAAACACTGAGATAGATTCAGCCTGGTGTTACATTGGTTTATCCCAGTTTAGACCTTGGCATAAGATATGGTGGCAAAAAGTCCACTGAGGAATTAGGTAGAAATCCAAAAGGGAAAGTCAGTGCTTGTCCTACCTTGGGGTAGATAAAAAACAAATCTGGGATGGGAGGTGTACAGCACAGTACATCAGACAATCTTGTTTGTTGTATAAACGTGTTTTGCTTGCAGCAGGTTTTAAAAGTCATTTTGTTTAAAAAAAAATCCAGGGGTCATATTGTCTCACATACAGCTCTTCCCTCATCTGAGATGATGTGTCAGGTTCCTCATCACTTGCCCTCTTTTCAGTGGGGCCCCTTCCTCTGGCAAGGGTCTGTGTGTTGGCAAGAGAAAGTCATATTTTCCAAGTATTTAAAACCTTAAAGTTCACTCTAGTTCCAAACTCAGAATAAAAAGTGCCAGCTGACGATCACATTTCCCATATTAAAAAAATGTTCAAAATGAAAATAATTTGGCTGTAAGTCACAGAAACATGTAAAACCTATAGAAATATGAATGTGGAAAGCTTTTTGAATTTGGCTTTTCCTTATTAGTTTGTGAAGGTTTCACTTTTTGTTTTAGAGAACATATATATCTAACCACACTCAGAGGATATATTTGCATATGTGTGGTCATACGTTTAAAAGAACCTGCTGTTTGTTATAGCATTTTTTCTTCTGAAAACCAACAAAAAGGTTTCGTTTTTTTTTCTTAAATAGCTTTGAATTGAAAAGTGAAATTTCATTAGTCCATCTGGTTTCACCATTTCTTGTATTTTTTCAAATAAATTGCTGTAAAACTGCCAATACGTAGCATTGAAATGTGGCTTTTGAACATTTATTGTACTTTGAAAATGCTTTCTGCATATGTTTGAAATAGCTAAATATGGCACATGTGATAAAAAATTACATATATTTACATCATAACAGTTCAAGTAAATTAGATTTTGTTCCTAGTCATGAAATGTATTTATGTTATCTGCATGTAGACATATATTGAAATATATACATCCAAACTATTAAAGTTCACTGTGTTGACTCAGATTCCCGTATGGTGATTATTTCCCTTTAAAATAATTTAATCTCCATACAAAACAGAAATATTTTCTTGTAAGGCATTTAGATACCACGTGGCAATTTAGACATACATACAATAGAGAGATTAAAATTTTATAACATAAATTAATGTGGCTCTGTATAATCCCTTCAGTATTGAAAGTGCCTCAATGAGCTTTCTGATGAGTAAATGAATATATAAGTGAATACACTGAAGTTACTTTGTAGTTAAGGAACATTATGAATTAGCTGATAGTCTACTCACAGTCTATGATATTAGGTTCTTATCTCATTGACAGGAACACTACTCAGGACTAAGCACAGTGCAAAATGTTTCTTTCAAAACCATTTTTGCCCCAAAATGCAGATTTGGGTTAACCAAAACCTTTTGCCAATTCCATGGTGAATTTGGTGTTTTGGAGGGGTTATTTAGCAAAACAAATACTCTGAAAAAACCAAAATGTTTTAACCTTTTCAAATCAAATATTTTTATTTTTACTCAATTTTTTATTAAGAAATATATTTCAATTTCATTAAAAATAAATATTTAAATAATCCTGAAAACTAAACAATATGTTTTGTTTTGGGTGATAAAACATTTAGTTTAATCCCATTTTTTTTTCTTTGGTTCACTAAATGTTTTTGTTTTGCAACAGATTCAAAGTGATTCCCCACCCCAGTTTTTCAGAAAAGGCACCAAATCAAAAAATCACTTATTTGCACAGCAGAAGCCAGGAGACTTTGGTTATCTTCTGAAAGTGTTCTAGGATGTTTAATTCAGACTTGTTCAACACTACTGTTTAAACACCTTTTGTGATAAGTCCAAATGCAGAATCAGTTTAATGGTGATACATCATCTCTCTGGAAACTATATTCTACCCCTTTGGATTCAGAGATTTAATAGTAATAGGGGAGAAAAATCTGTCACTGTTTCAAAGCTTAAGGTGATATCTAAGTATCTCTCTACCCCAATATAACACGATCCAATATAACATAAATTCAGATATAATGTGGTAAATCTGTGCTCTGGGGGAGGCGGGACTGCATGTTCTGGCGAATCAGCACGGCAGCATGTCTGGTTCCAGCATGCTGCTCTGAGCGGCATGTTAAGGGGGCCGGGCCGGGGCCAGGGAGTTGGAAAGGAGCAGAGGGACTCAGGGGGCAGTCAGGGGACAGGGAGCTGGGGGGCTTAGATAGGGGTGGAATCTTGGGAGGAGGTAGTCAGGGGGGTTGGGGTGGGGGGTCTCTGGAGGAGGTGGTCAGGGGACAAGGAGCGGGAGGGTTGGAGGTTCTGAGGGGTCAGTCAGTGGGTAGGAAGTAGGTGGGGGGGTCGGATAGGGGGCCGGCTGTTTGGGGAGGCACAGATTTCCCTACCTGGCCCTCCATAGCAAGTTCAATATAACGTGGTTTCACCTATAACGTGGTAAGATTTTTTGGGTCCTGAGGACCACATTATATTGGAGCAGAGGTGTATAGTCCTCCCTTTTCCATAGAACACATTTTAACAATGCAGCATCACTTCGTGCACTGTACTGCAGTGTTAGCACTGAAGAGAACTTGTGAATCTAAGTCCAGAAGAGACAATATGATCATCTAATCTGATCCCCTGTAGAACACAGGCTATATAGAACTTGCCCAAAATAATTCATAGAGCATATCTTTCACAAAAATATCCAATGGATTTTTAAATTGTCATGGTGCAGAATCCACCAGAACCATTAGTAAATTTTCCAATGATTAACTACTCTCAGTTAAAAATTTACAATTTATTTCCAGTCTGAATTAGTTTAGCTTCAACTTCCAGCCACTGGATTGTGTTACACTTTTCTCTATTCTATTGAAAAGCCCATTGAATATCTGTTCCTTGTGTAGGTACTTACAGACTGTAAGCAACCTACCTCTTAACCTATTTGAACTACTTGAGTCTCTCACTATAAGGCATGGTATCTAACCTTTTAATCATTCTCGGTGCTCTTCTCTGAAGCTTTTCCCATTTTAAAATATCCTTGTACTGTGGGGATCAGAACTGGACACAGTATTCAAGAAGAGGTATACAGAGGATAAAATAACCTCTCTACTTCTACTCAAGATTCCCCTCTTCAGGTATCCCAGGATCACTTTAGCTCTTTTAGCCAGTGTTGCTCTTGGAGCTCATGTTCAGCTGTTTATCTGATGATTTTGTGCTTTCTTTCAGGTCACTGATAAAGAAGCGAAACAGCAAAGGGCCAAGAAACGATCCTTGCAGGACCCCACTGGAAACAGATCTGTTTGATGAGGAATCCCCCATTTACAGTTACTTTTCGAGACCTATCAGTTAGCCAGTTTTTAATCCATTTTATCTTTACCATGTTAATTTTACATTATAGTTTTTTAATCAAAAAGGTTGGGCTGCACCAAGTCAAATGCCTTACAGATGTCTAAGGATATTATGTCAACACAGTTACCTTTATCAGCCAAATTTGTAATCTCAAAGAAAATTAACAAATTAGCTTGACAGGATCTACTTTCCATAAATCAATGCTGATTTGCATTAATTACATTACCCTCTTTAATCTTATTAATCAAATCCTGAATCTGCTGCAGCATTATCTTCCCCAAAATCAATGTCAGTCTGACAGGCCTAACACTACCCAGGTTATCTTGTATGCCCTTTTTAAAAATTGGCATATTAGCTTTTCTCCAGTTTTCTGTAACTTTCCCACTGCTCAAAACTTATTGAAAAATCAACATTAATGATCCAGCAAACTCTTCAGTGAGCACTTTTAAAACTCAAGTTATCTGAACTAGCTGACTTACAAATGTCTAACATTAGTAGGTTTAAGATTAGCAGCCATGTTAGTCTGTATCTGTAAATAAAACGAGGAAGACTTGTGGCACCTTAGAGACTAACCAGTTTATTTCAGCATAAGCTTTCGTGGGCTATAGCTATAGCTAATGTTAGTTTCTAATATTAGTAGCTTTTGTTTAACATCCTCCACAGATACTAGTGGAATGAAAAAAGTATTATCATCACCGTATATTATGAGACAGCATCATCTGTTTTTCCCAAATACAGAACAGAAATGTTTATTGAACAATTCTGCCTTTCTGTATTTACTATTAATAATTCTACCATTTCTACCTGGTAATTGACCAATGCCATTGTCAGGATTCTTTCTGTTCCTAATATATTTTAAAAAACTCTTACTGTCCTTAACACTTCTGAATACAGATATCTCCTTGTATCCCTTGGCTTTCCTTATCAATTTTCTACAAGTTGTAACTTTTAATTTATATTCATTACTATTAACTTTCCCCTTCCTCCATTTGTCTTATATTTATTATTTATAGCTGCCTTCACTTCCCTTCTAAAATAGACTTTTTTTAACCAGCACAGCCTTCTTTCGTAATTGTGGCTTTTGGGGCATCTAGTAAAGTGTTCTTAAATGATTCCCAATTATCATAAACTTTTTTTCAGATTAAGCTCTCATAATAGTTTTCAGCTTTGTGAAACTGGCCCTTTTAAAGCATTAAGTATCTATATTGCTGATCTGAACTTTATTTTGCCTGCACACTATACATTCAATCAAGTCATTATCACTTATTCCTCAGCTGACATTAACTTTTAGTTCTCTGATCCATTCCTCTATCTGTTTGGATAAGGTCTAATACAGAATTCCCCTATTTTGGCTGCAGTGCTTTTTGAGTTGGAAAATTTTCAACTATAAACACCCTTTAGAAATTACAAGGATGATTTAATGCTGGCAGCATGAGACCTCCAACATATGTCACTCAAACTGAAGTCTCACACATTTTCCTAACGCATTATAGATAGGTGCATAAGGAGGAGTCATTCTCTTCCCTAGTGTGATTGAGTGTCTGTAACAGATGCCAACTAGTACCCCATATTATACTTTACCTATGAGAGCATCAATCAATCAGATTATTTTATTTTGAGTTATCAGGGACTTGGAAACAGGTAATGCCATTTTTGATGTAGAATACCATTCCTCCATCCCTTCTGCTCCGTTGATGATTCCTAAACAGGCTATAACTATTGATTTTAACATTTCAATTGGAGGAACCATTCCACAAGGTTTCAGTGATACCAACTAGGTCGAGTTTATGCTAATAATGAAAAATTTCAATTCCTCATTTCCTACCCAGGCTCCTAGCATTAGTGTATAAGCAATTCAAGAATTTCTTCTTTTTGTGTTCATTTGATCTTTGATTAATTTTGTTGATTAATTTCTGATTTCTGTGCTGATAGTTTAAAAAAAAAAAAAAAAGGTTAAAAGGGAGAAATTCCCTCCTGACTACTCTATCCAGCTTGTCCCCAGTGAGATTCTTTTTACTGAGGTGGAGAATATCAGTTCAAATCCTGATAAGAGACATGAATTTACAATCTGCTGGTATAGAGGCATAACAGTTATCTTCTGAGCCACAGCGGCAGCTGTTAATAACACGGTTATAGCAAAGCTATGTGAAACAGGTTATAGCTTGGCAGAGATTCTTGCAAACTCCTTTCTTTTAATTCACATCAGTTTACCCTACAACCCCCTAATATACATACAATCCATCAAGTTTCACTTTTAATTCTGAATTTGAACGCATCCCAACATTTAAAGCAATGCTTAGATAAAACTATTATTTCTCTTCTGATTTCACAGAGATAAAATGAAAATAAAACCACAGAAAAAAATCATGAGGTTTGATGCATCATCAAGTCTATGATCTCACTCTGTCTTTTTCCGGTATTCCTAAGATATTTATTCCCTTGGTAACACATTAGTCTGAAAAAGAGCCCTTGTTCACGCAAAAGACTAATGAATCTTCTGTAGGAACAAAATAATAATGATGAAGAATTTCTACCAACCAATCTTAAAAAGTTGCTCAGTCACGTATCTTTCCTCCCAGTAAGCCCATTTGCCATCCTATTATGACTACCTCTTGCATTGCAGTAGCACAGGTTTCCCTCATTCACTGCTCTTTTGTGCACCTACACTGGAGATGCCATAATGTTGATTGTACTGTCTAGTTCTTACATTGTAAGCTCTTTGGAGCAGGAACTATCATTTTTCTCTGTTTGTAAAGCACCTAACACAATGAAGTCCCAGTCAATGACTAGAACTCCTAGATGCTACAGTAATACAAATAGTGAGGCCTCGATTTATATAGTAGTTAAGTTCTTGAAAAAAACACCGAGCAAATAAAAATCACATAAAAAGATACCAATAGTCTATGGGAAATTAGGTTTTAGGTTCCAGGCTCACAAGCTAATCTCCCTAATTTATCCAATACAGGTTTTATTTTAAAAAAATTAATGAAATATAAACTTGTTACTAACTTTTACTGATGTTGAGGATTAATTTGATAGGATGATAATGCTGATATTGTTGAAGTCAGAACTCCCAGGGTTCATCAAGAGCACCTGGAGAGGCCTGGGAGTGTGGTGCAATGGCATAGCTAGGATGGGACATGTGGGTGGGTCCCAACTTCAGGTTGAGGGGCAATGATGGAGGTGAGGGACAGGAAACAAAAAAGATTGAGGCAGACGGGATTGGGATGGCCCCTCCTAACCCCCTCCAGGCAGCCTTGTGAGCTGCGATAGACACTCTGGCCAGGGTTCCCCCAACGTGCACCCAGAGAGTGGGGTTGGGGTGTGGGGGCTTGCCCACTCCCCGTCTGGAGCACCTGATGAGCACAGCAAGGTAAGCCCCCATTCCCAAACCCCGCTCCCTGAAAGGAACACTGGGCGGAGTGGGGTGAGCCCTGGACCCCGCTCCCCAGGAGGCATGCCAGGCAGGCAGAGCAGGTTAAGCCCTCGACCCTTTTCCACGGCTGGTGCACTGGGCAGGCAGGGCAAGCTCTCAACCCCACTTCCTGGCAGGAGCGCCAGGTGGAGTGGGACAAGCCCTCATGCCCTGACACCATTCCTCAGATCCATGCCTCAGGACAGGAGGGCCCCTGGCCAGAGCATCCATCACCCCACACAAGGCTGGTTGGACTGGGGGGAGGGAAGGCTGCCTTGATCCCTCCTCCCCCATCCCTCCAGCCTCCACTCCCATGACTCCATCATTGCCCACTCACCTGAAGTTGGGGCCCACCCAAGTGTCCCGTCCTAGCTACTCCTCTGATCTGTGCATCTTAGTGACCATGCTGCAGCATGTAAAAGCGAATCCATGCCAAAAATAAAGCGTCACAATTAATTGACCATGTATAACTGAAACTGTGCAAAAAATACCATGTCAATCAGGGCCAGCCTGTAATAAGTAATAATAATGATTAGATTGACTATTTGTAAGAGGAAAATGGGCAGACTGCAGAATAGAGCATATGACTTTAATATCATATTGTTGGATGCTTTTAGGAATGATTTACTCCACAGCGCACTACTTTTGCTCATTTAAAGAATTTAATAACTTGTCACAGAATGAAAGAATGTGTGTTTGTTTGGGTTCTTTATAGATGCAGGCTTAGGGAAAGGAAAAGTCTCCGAATGGCTGAAACTGGTATTTGTGAATATTCTATACATTAATACTACTAAAAGTATTTGATTTTACGGGAGTGGGGGAATCAATAAAACCATATATTATGAAAGAACACTGCATGCACCTAAACGCAAAGAAATACAAAACTAAAGGTCTTAGCTTGACAGATTTGCTTGGTTTCTTTTTCTTTACCCCGACATGGTTTCCAGTTTACACATTTTTTACTTCTTAAAGTGAACTATGATAGGTTGTTGGCACTGTGCTGCTGCCAAATTTGGCATTAGTCTGGACCACACTTATGGCTCAATAAGTATTTTATTTCAGGAAAGGGCTAATATTAATTCTGTCTAGCCACAGCTTTTAGAATTTTCCCTATGCATTCATAGTCCATTCAACACAGAATCATAGAAACAAAGAGCTGCAAGGGACCTCGGGAATTCATCTAGTCCATCTCCCCAAGTTGAGCCAGGACCAAGTGTGCCTAGACTATTCCTGGCAGGTATTTGTCCAACCTGTTCTTAAAAATCTCCACTGATGCGAATTCCCTTGGAAATCTATTCCAGAGTTTAACTAACCATATAGTTAGAATGCTTTTCCTATCATCTATCCTAAATCTCCATTGCTGCAGATTAAGCCCATTACTTCTTGTCCAACCTTCTGTGGACATGGAGAACCACTGATCACCATCCTCTTTATAACAGCCCTTAAAATATTTGAAGAATGTTATCAGGTCCCCCTTCAGTCTTCTTTTCTCAAAACTAAATGTGTCCTTTTTTTTTTTTAACCTTTCCTCATAAGTCATGGTTAAACCTTTTATCATATAGTTCGCTCTCCTCTGGACTCTCCAATTTGTCCATATCTTTCTTAAAGTATGGTACCCAAAACTGAACAAAATACTCCTGCGTATTTAGTAAATGTATATAAAGGCCAAAATTTGACCTTCAAGTTGTTGTAAACTGGGGGATATAGTATGGATTTTAAATATGCATTCTTAAAAAATATTCTGTCACCACAAAATAGTTTTAGAAGTATCCCTATGTTTCATGGGCATACTGCAGAGATACTTCAAACTTTCTGTTTTAGAAAGCTGACTAAATATCAAAACTAGAACTGAGCAGGAAATTATTTTCCCATTCCACAAAACTTCAAGATTTCAGAAATTTTCCACTCACTAAACTGAGACATCCTCACATTTTTCACAAAAAAAGGAAGATACATCAACCCACTGATTAAAGATATGGATATCCACGTTCAAGACCCTGTAGGATATGAACCTACATCTTTTATATCCCAGACAAGTACTCTAACCACCTCATTATTTTAACTATTCATGGATGGGTCTCTTTCAATCTCCCATATTCTGTTCTACTCTGTAAAAATAATAATTGAAAAGGGATTTGAACCTAGGTCTCCTACATCCCAAGCAAGTGTCCTAAACACTGGGCTACAGTCAGTTTCCCTTTTGCACCCTCTGGCCCAATTAAAATTGGACAGCTTCAACATGAGCAATTGAGCACACCTCTCCCTCCAAACTAATACCCTGGTGGTCAGGACATTCACATGGGATGTGGAAGACCCAGGATCAAGTCCCTGGCCTGAATCAGGCAGAGCAAGGAGTTAAACCTGGATCTCCCAGTTGTATGCCCTGACCACCAGCATATTGTCTTGTCTGGGGTTTCTGTCTGTTTATTGACCAAAAATTCCATCCTGGGCCTGAGAAACCTTTCCCTACAGAAGTTTTGTTGAAAGTGATATGTTCTCATGAAAAGTTTTGATGAACTGGCCCTTCTGAAGAAAAAAAACAGTTTTGTTGAATAATCCCTGATCAGTTTTAAACATAACATAATCCTAAATTATTTAACTTTCAAACAAACATGCATTTTAACAAAATCAGCTACATTACAACGTGAAAACCTGTTACCAAAGTGAACTATGTGACTAGTACTATAAACCAGTGGGGGGAAAAATGTGGTTAGAGTGTGATGGGTTTGGTCACAGAGATCCCCTTGGGACTGTTACCTGATGTGCTGAAACTACCACTGAGCCTCCCTGCCAGCTTGGACTCCAGAACCCTGCCTTGTTGAGCTAGACACACTAGCTTGCGGCAACACAGACCCAGCTCTGGTCCATGCCCCCAAAACTGCAGACTAACAAAAAATTGGTCCGCAAGTCACGTATCTCCAGGATCCAGATTCCCAGGTCCCAATGGCATTCAAGCCCCAAGTTAAATCCTTTTAACTCTGTATAAAACTTATACAGGGTAAACTGAAATTGTCTGCCATCTATAACACTGATAGAGAGATATGCACAGCTGTTTGCTCCCCCAGGTATTAATCATTTACTATGGGTTTACTAATAAACAAAAGTGATTATTAAGGATAAAAAGTACGATTTAAGTGGTTTCAAGTAATAACAGACAGAACAAAGTAAGTTAAACAAAATAAAACAAAAACACGCAAGTCTAAGCCTAATACATTTAAGAAACTGAACATGAGTAAATCTCATCCTGGTACAGTTCTTGTTATTTCAGGATCATGTGGAAACTAGGGGATTTCTCATGACTGCCAGCCCCCTTTGCTCTGTTCCACCCTCTTTTATATCTTTTGTACAAAGTGGTAATCTTTTGTCTCTCTGGGTGCCCACCCCTCCTTCTAAATGGAAAAGCACCAGGTTTAAGATGGATTCCAGTATCATGGGACACGTTCACATGTCCTGTAAGACTTCATTACCCACCGGCTGGCACCCATGTATACAGGCAGTCTTACAAGTAAACAGCGCCATTTACCACCAATTGTCCTGGTTAATGGGATCCATCAAGATTCTAAGCCACTATTAATGGCCCACATTTTGCATAGTTACAATAGGACTTCAGAGTAATACTTCATATTTCTAGCTTCAGATACAAGAATGATACATTCATACAAATAGGATGAATACACTCAGTAGATTACAAGCTTTGTAATAATACCTTCAAGAGACCTTTTGCATAAAGCATATTCCAGTTACTCATAAGTGTATTTCCATAAACATATGGCGTGTAACATCACAAGGTGATTTTGTACACAGATATTCATGTGCTATCCCAAACTGGTTTGAGTACGATTTGCACATGCCTATCTGACATTTGACTTTGACTCTCAAATGGTCTGCTTTTTTCAGATCTTTCTTTCTGGTACTTGTTTTAACAATCACTCCAGCAGAGAAACCAGGAAGCTGGCAGCCCAGATATTTCAGGATCTTGAGGAGGAGGAGGAAATATAATCAAATTGTGTTAAAACACAGCATTAAAACATTTTTTAAAGGATAGCTAGCTGCTTTTCCTTCTTCAGAATCTTATCCCACCTTTGTCTCAATAACCTCCTGTTCCCCAACTATTTCAGGTTGAACTTTAAGTAAAACAACAGTTAATGTAGAAGAGGTTGAATCCTATTGTCTACAAGAAAACACAAGCCCTATCCACAACCACTGCTATCCACAGAGAAGATTAAATGTAGGAACTATAATTTTTCTAGTACAGACAAGGTGAAATTGATTCCCACCCTGAAACAAATAGTTGGTATTTAGACTTTGAAGATTTATTAACAGTTTGGCTTCTCTTCTAAACATTTTCACAGAGTGAGGAATCTAAGGAAAAATATACAAATTACTTACACAGACCTATCAATGCTATATAAAATACTTATTCTTCTGGTCGTTAATGTTTTACTTGGAAAAATCTGACCAAACCATCTATAAAAGACAATTTTTGTGGGTTTATTATAACTTCTTGTTACTTTCCTGATATTTTCTAACTGAACATCAGGTGATAATCCAGCAGGTGATACATGTGAGCAGCACAGCTTCTATCCAGTTTAATTCAGATAACCAATAGATACTTCATCTCTCCGATTTGCCATCCAAGTGACTGATCCCATGTGAAAAAGAGTTCTTGTCCAGCTCTCACAACTCCCAATTCCTTACGGATATCTCAATACTTCAGGCAGGATGAGTGATATGTTTTATGTTTATCATGCAGAAATGACTCCTATGTATAAGGCAGTGGGATTTTACCGGAACTGGTGGGAGGTGGGTGAGGAGAAGGGGTTATACAAAGGCCTGGTCTACACTACAAAGTTAGGTCGACAAATGCCTCATTAGGGTTTTCCCAAGCGTGCCCTGGTTGTTGCTGGAAGAGATCACTGAGTATTGCAGCCAGCATATAAAAATTGGGGAGGGGGACACTTCTTGTTCGCCTCCATTCCACCCCAACCCAGTGCTGCTTTTGTAACAATCAAACTATTTGTGGGGCTTTATGCTGGTGCCTACCCTCAAGCACCATCCAGGTTGCTATGGGAAAGGGCGTTGTGCTGACATTGCAACCAAGGCTGTCTTAACAAAAGCTACAGCAAAAGACCTCTCACCCAAGCCTCATGGCCTTACCACCATGGCTATAACAGCAAACCGACTTTGCTGTAGCTTACGTTTTGCTTACGTTGTGGCTTGCAGGGAAGTATGTTGAGGGGTGTTTCTTTTATAAAAAAATTTAGTCTTGCACCAGAAATAACGTATGCACTGTCAGTGCTGCCCTTGTGCTTTGTATTCTTTACAGATGAAACCTTGTCTGTGGATGCATTCTCACACCGGGACAGAGGTCTTCCCAGATTAGAAGGTGGAAAAAGACGACTCGGGAACGACTCGGGTTCAATGAGTTAACACTCGCCTCCAAGAGAGTTACAAGACAGAGCTCAGCACATGCAGCATTGCACTGTTGGAGATCCTGCACAATGCCGGCAAGGACAGAAGAGCATGCAGAGAACATGAGTGTGACACACAGGACAAGATGGTGCAGATTATGAGGGAGCAAACAGACATGTTGAGGTGTCTGTCTGAGGTTCGAGAAAGGCCTATGCTAAACCTGCTGCCATCATCGCCAAGTTCCACATCCTCCTCTCCCAGACATCCTGGGGGAGGGGGGGAAGGAGTACAGTATCCCTTGCACTCAACTCCGGGGGAAGGTACAAGGACCAGAAGGCACCCATTCCCACACCTTTGATTGTTATTGCAGTGTAATTGTAATCAACCTGTCCTTGTTTCTCCCCCTGCTCAGTGTTATCAGCCCTTTTGCCTCAGGTTATCTAATTTTTCTTTGCTGTCTCTCAGTGTTTGTGATCATAATAATGGATTGAGTAGAAAAAGCTCTTTATTCAATCATTCAGCACACTATGGTTAGCAGGGGTATAGTTCATAGGGGAGTACATGCAATGAAGGGGACAGCTTGGTAAGGAAAAACACAGAAGTTTCACATGACTGTGGGTCATTGATAAAACTAGTTTTCAAAGCCTCACGGAGATGCAGCCCACCTCTATGTGCTCTTCTTATTGTCCTGGTGTCTAGATGCTCAAAATGGAGCACACAGAACGCAGCAACAACAATGGGGATATTGCTTTCACTGAGGTCTAATCTAGTGAGCAAACTATGCCACTGGGCTTTTAACCCTCCAAATGCACATTCTACCACCATCCTGCACCTGCTCAGCCTGTGGTTGAACGGCTCCTTACTGCTGTCCAGGCTGCTTGTGTACTGCTTAATGAGCCTTGGTCTCCCAGGATCACAATTTGCATTTCAACATCATCAACAGTTATTTTGCAGTCTGAAAAGAAAGTTCCAGCTGTCTGAACAGACTGCAGTTCCTAAAGATGCGCGCATCATGCACCTTTCCTGACCATCTCACGTTGATGTCGGTGAAACGGCCCCTGTGATTCACCAGCACTTGCAACGCCATTGAGAAGTACCCCTTTCAGTTTATATACTCTTTGGCAAGATGGTCTGGTGCCAAGTTAGGGATATGCGTTCTGTCTATCATCTCATCACGTTAGGGAACCCCACCGTGGCAAAACCATCCACTATGTTCTGCATGTTTCCCAGAGTCACTACCCTTGATAGTAGAAGTCTACTGATTGCCCTGGCAACTTGGATCACGGCAGTAGATTTACCCACTCCAAATTGATTCCCCGCTGACCGCAGCAGTCTGGCGTTGCAAGCTTCCACAGAACTATCGTCACTCGCTTCTGAACTGTCAGAGCAGCTCTCTGCGCTTCAGGGCTGGGGAAAGCTCCTCACACAGTTTCATGAAAGTGATCTTACAGTTCTCCAGCCACTGCTCATCATCCCATAGCTGCATAACTATGCAGTACCACCAGGCAGTGCTTGTTTCCTGGGCCCAGAAGCGGCGCTCCACCATATCAAGGTGATATGCAATTATCACCAGCAACTGCATACTGCTCCACTCCATAGCTTCCAAGCAGGACTACTTGCGTGGCTTCACATTATTCAGTGTGGCAGCTCCTGCTTCAGCTGAACAAATACTGCAGGATAAGGCGTGAGGTGTTTGTAATGATCACAACAACAGCGTATAGCTGAGCAGGGTCAATGTTTTTCATGCTATGGCCTCTGAGTGGATAACCCGGGACTATAAGAAAAGGAGCAAAAAAGACTTGGTTTGCTTGCTGTTGATTTCAGAGAGGAAGGGAGGGATGAAGGTAAGTGCTTCATGGGAGGCTAATTCCATGTTCCCATAACCATTCACGCAAATGTTTTGGACCCATGGGGCTTTGCAAGCCCAACCAAACATTCTACTCAGCTCCACACACTGTGGGATAGCTACTCACATTGCAGCACTTCATGAGTCGATTGAAGCCCTGCTAGTGAGAATGCGCTCTGCCAACACAATGTGCATAGCGCGGACATGCAGAATCGACTTCTTTAAATTAGAGGCTCAGTGTCGACTTAAATAAAATCATCCTAATTGTGTACTATAGACAAACCCAAAGAAGAGTAGGACTTACGGTGCCTATTGCCAAATGGTGCAGTGTTGTACAAATTATCTTGGCTTTGTCTATTTAAAATGAAAATATAGTCAGATTACCCAACAGAACATAATTGGCAAGAATAAAATGGTTTTAATGCCTCAAAACAAGATGCATGCACTAATGTTTCACAATAAATTTACTTTTTAGTGACTTATTTGACATAATCAGTGGCATTGAGCAAATAAGTTTATTCTTTTATGCTTTCTGTGTGCCATTAGCGAAATATAAATTACTGGATAAGTAGACATTTTAATGCTGTTATCTGTATTTTAGCACTTCAACCCTGAAGTTTTAGATGCAAGATTTGCTCTTTTATCAAAAATATATTTCAAACACTAAGGGTCTGATAACTGAAAAATCTATATTTTAAATGTTATATAGATTTAAACATATTCCTGTAGACTAAAAAAGAGAGACTATATGTTAATCTATTCAGATGCAAGTGCTTCAAATCTACAGAAACAAAATATCATCTACATTTCAACACACAAATATAATCTCTAAAATTGCTGAAGAAAAACCAATCTTAGCAAATTATTCTGACTAATTTTTAAGAGAAGAATTTATCTGGTTTATAATCTCAGATACTGTGTAGCTTAATAAATCACTTGCCACCCATCCAAATACAGACATCATATACGGGATTATTTTTAGTTGGACATCACACAGAATTAACTAGAATTTAGAGTCAAGGGTTATTTCAACATAAATCGGTATGTCTTTAACGGCAAACCATGCTATCCTATTAAGTACTGCTATTACTCATTAATGCCACGTTACTAATACTAATTAATGCTATACACATTATTAATAGCATATCATTAAATAGTAGCATTAAATACCAATTTGATTGAATGTAAACAACGTAAAGTAATTATGATGCAAAATGAAGTATTTCAAAAACACTACAAACGGAACATTCTGCTTCTACTAGAAACAGTGTTAAAATGGAACTTGTAAATTAAAAAAAGTTAAACCTGTTTTCACAAGCATCAATTTCAATTTATTTATCAAAGGCTCAGCAATGTTATGAGTGGAGCAAACAAGAAAAGTGGTGCAAAATGTCACAAAATATTACAAGTATCAACATTACATTTCCCCACAAATGCTAATACAAACATACACGTCTCTCCCTCCGAGCTAGGTGAATGTCTGAGCTCACATACTCCTATTGCAACTGGTAACTTGCCCATGCTGTAGTATCATATTTTATATCCTTTTTATTACCCCTCTTGTAATACATAATAGTAGATTACTTTTTTATGCTACCAAATGTGACACTGTCCTTTTAGTATTGATCAAGCCATTCACAGAAGCTAAATACCAAGGAATGGCTAAATCAAGTATTGAATTTGACAAGGGAAATTGTAGCAAGTACAGACACTAAACTTATACTATGTCAGTGTTTTTCAGTCTTTTTTTTTTTCATTTGCAGGCCCCCTAAAAATTTCATAAAGGAGGAGCGGACCCCTTTGGAAATCTTTCACATAGTCTGAGCAAAGTGGTGCAAAACAGGGGTCTAGAGACCACAGGTTGAAAACCACTGTATTGTCAATGTGAAGGGAAGTGCAATAGTACAGGCATTATTCCTGGCTTCATATAGGAAGATGGACAGAAAACCCACCAAGGATGCTTCAAACTTTGATCCTCTACCTTGATTTCAATGGGGAATCCAAGAAATATTTTTCTGCAACAGTATGACAAAATCTGCTGAGCAGCCATACATGTTGAATCTGCTAAGTTGCTAAGCAGTAAGCATGCTGTTCTTCTGTCTCCTAACTAGAGGATGATGAGTCAAGGGGAAGATCTGAGCAGTTGGAAGGTCAGCTGGTTAGCGAGAGGTGACCAATTGGAAAGGGCCGAGACGACCTATGATGAGTGGCATTGGTGGCTTGTAGCAGATTGTGCACCGTGACTAATCAGATGCTAGAGCCTACCAGAGGAAGCACCTGCAATGCTGCCCGGAATCACAGCACACCTGACACAAATTATAGTAACTTCCATTCATACTTCTGCTGTTTTCTATTGATCTCTCACATTGTCACCATAGAGAGCACAATTAGGCTGTTACCTGGGCTTGCTGGGAGTCTTTTTCAACTTTCTACACATTACATACAAGATATACAGCAAGTTAGCCACATACAGGAATATCTGATGTGTGTCCTAGGTCACTGTGACTCTAAAAGTTACTTGTCCTTTCACCTTGCTCCCCTTTGTCCATTTTTCACCCATTGCATTTTGTCTAAATCTTGAATTGTTAACTCTCTGGAACTCTCAACGACTGCCTTGTGTGACTTGTTTGTGCAGCACCTAATATGATGGGGCCCTAATTCCTGTTTGGGCTCCTTGGTTATCAACACAACATAAACAACAAATAAATGAATACCACACACCATAAATATGTTTATAAATTCTCTATCAAGCAAGCATTCCCTCAGGCACCATTCAGTGTACCAAACCACAACAGAGCAGCATACATGGTAGAAAAGATTTCTCTTTACAGGCCTGAATGCACTCAGTTTTTGGCACAATGCCTCACAACATACTGAGGTATGTACGCTGTCTTATTGACCAGACACTCTGTTGTATGTTACATTACTTATTTAATTTGCCATTTACAGGCTAAGAAATTAAATGTTACTTTTTCACAAAGCACTATAGAAACTTCTAGTGAATGTTTTTCAAAATAAATCTATTCACTAACAAAAAGCACAGCTATAATCTCTATATGCACAGCTAAAAAAAACAGTGAAGTATAGTAAATGCATACCTTCCATTCTGGGTAGGCATTGTAGACACACACACACACACAATCACAGAGGAAAAGAGCTCAATGTAAAGAATAATTTAATGTTTGGAGTTGATCATAATCTTGAACTGCAGGGGCTGCCTTGCCGCTAAGAACCACAAACACAATTCTCAGCTAAAGTGAATCATGGCTTTCTCAAATAAATGATCTATTTCTCATACCACATACTCAACATTTCTCTTTCTAGGTACTAGTATAACCATCCTCCAGGTAGTATTTTAAAACTTCTTAGCATTGAAAAATAGGAAACAATCAGTGCTTAATTTATAATGAAAGAGATGCCCTGGCTCAAACAATTAGGTGCTGGGTCTCAAGCAATTTTTTTTTACATTCATAACTGACACAGCAAGCCTACTGCCCTGGCAAAAATTAAGCACTGGAAAAAATACTTCTTTCCTCTTCCTTTCCAGCCTGTAAGAGAAGTAGTTTGATTGTTTTCTGTTGTGTTCATGTGTGTTCACATACATACATATGCACGTGAAGAGTGCAAAACATTGGGAGTCTCAGAAATAGAAAAAAAAATTCTGGAACGATAGTTAAAATGCCCCTTAAAATAAACACAGACATACAATCCATTTTCACTGAGAGAGGGGAACTAAAACCAGGGAGATAAGAAAAGGTGAGTGATAGCATCTGGAAGTACTACTTAGGGAAAGCTGTTGGGTTTTCTTTTAAATCACTAAACTATTTAGTAGACTGATTTCATTATAGAAACTGAAAAAGGTCATTTTTTCACCTTGTGTATGAAAATTATTTTATAGTGACTAAAAACAAGCTGGAGAGATTTCCATTGTAGATAGAGACCCTCTCTTCAGACAAAGACAGACAATAAGCAAGACCCTTTATTAAAGGGAGACAGTGATAGGGAAGGTGATCAAGCCTTTTCAGTGAAGTTTCTATATTCTAGACCCTGATTCTTTTCTTTGGTTCAACAAAACCCAAGTGTGTTTATATTCAGTTCATAATTTGCATGCCCTATTTTCCAAACTGAATTGAGCAGATGAATAGATAGAATCCTGACAGGTGACATGAGAAGGATTTTAATGTTATCAGTTAATGTGAATTTTGTAAATGTTAGTTATGCATACACCTAGAGTAAGGGACAGATATAGTTTAATAAATAAATACAGGTCTGATCCAACTCCAGTTGAAGTAAACAGGAATCTACCTACTTCACTGAACAATATCCTAGTGGTTAGAAACCCACCCTGGGATTTGGGGAACCCTAATTCAATCCCTGCTCTGCCTGGTGAGTATCTAGCCATTAGACTATTGCCTAGTCTGGGTTGGGTCATTTTGCATAGATAATTAAATATCCACTGTGCCAGAGGGAGAGCGAGAGCAATAAGTGATTCCCAGTGGGTTATGACACCTGGAATGTGGGAGATACAGATTCAACATCTTCTGAATCAGATAGAACAGAGACTTGAACCTGGGTCTCCCACATACCAGGGAAATGCCCTAGGAACAGCGGAGGATCTCTGATTTTCCACACACGAAAAAAATGAAAGGTCTTGAGCTTTGTCTCAATGTGGAACAGGAAAAAAATGGAAATCTTAAACATTTTCAAAGGTTAGGAAAACTGTTTCCTTCCCAACCTTCTGAATATTTCTACTGATGGATGGAATGGGGAGAGAGAGAGAGAGATAGAGAGTTAATGAGAGCAAGTATGTCTGCTTTTTCATGAAGATAACAGTAAGTGTACTTTCATAACCTGAACTGTACATGCTTTATATTCCCAATGCTACAACAGTACAGTCACACTTTAAAACCTGTCCCTAATCGATTTTTAGAAAGAATGAGGTGTGTGGAAAAAATAGAACCTCTCTCAGAGACACTGACCACCTGGTCCCAAATATGGACTGAAATCCAGGTTGTGGGATTTGGTCATGTGTGGGGGAAAGATATGGATTTTAGACAGGCTATGATGATTTATAACAATCTCATAATTAAACTGGGAGAATTAAATAGTACAGATATTGAAAAATATGCATTAGGGTGTCGTTTAAGGCCTTTCCTTTTAAGCCATTTAACTGCATTTTACTGTCAGATTAATGTGTTTATTACCTGATTTTCTCTGTAAAGAAGGACCCAGAGGGGTTCAGTCAAAGCTTTTTACTTTCTCCCCCTTCTCCTGGTTATTGAAATTCCCCTGTGGCTTATGAATTCAATTCTCTCTCATCAGAAAAAGAAAGCTCAGCATGTATTATTCCAACTCTGTCACTGAGACCAGACGTGATGTTTCCCTGCATTAATCTCCCGCTTTGTCTAATATATTCCTAGCACTGGGGGTGGAGGATATATTTCTGATTGAAGGGGCACGGAAGAAATCATTTCCATTCATCACGAAAAATGACAGTACAAGTTTTCGGCCCAGGGATTATAAAATATTTTGATCTAAACAGCAATATTTAATGAAAATGTGACAGTGATTCAGTTTTCTGTTGAAGCAGGTGTAAATGAAGTACCAGCTTGTTAGATCATTTGGAATCCCCTGCATGCAGATGCTGTGGCTAGTAACTCATGCTACCTCTCTGCACTGTGCTACCTTTAATCTCACATGCCTTATTTTTTTTGAAAGTGCGAACAGAAAATTGAACTTGCTTTTTAATATATCAGTATCTGACATTTCTTCCACTGTTTGCTCTTCATATTTTGGGGTGTTGCCATTTGTCAAATACTGGCTCTTCTGTGAAAGTCCGATAGTACATATTTTACACTTGTAACCGGAAAACAATGCTACTTCGAAGTACTTTTCACATTTACAACTCGCCGAACTTTAGAGCAGCTATTTTTAAACTGAATAAAAATCACTTTCTGAACATGCAATAATAAAAGAAAATTAATTTTCTTTCATAGAGCTCCTGCTCTATTCTCTAGCACCATCTACTATGTTCACAAAGATCAGAACATGAAGATTTGCTGTTAACAATAGTTGCCAAGATATCAGTATTCCAAATTGTACCACTATGAGGTACCAAATTATCCAGATTGATTACATTAAATTGGTAATTAAAATTTTTCATATTGCATAGTGCTATACCTAATCAACATTCATATAGGTAAGTAGCAGTATAACAATCCACACTTCTGACACCTTCAAAATTATTTGCATTATCAACTTTTAATGAGGGACATGCTGAATTACCTGCTGTTTCTTCATGCTTCAGAGTTATAAAACTCACAGCCTTCAAAGAAGTGAGAGTTTTACTGATTAGGGACCATTTTCTTGCTTTCAGATACATGACAGTAAAGGCAGACCAGACAACCAAGTTTCACATACTTAAAAGGCTGAAGGTACATGCCTCCCTCAGAAGTTTAATGTCTGCAAACACTGAAATATGATAAATGATTGAAGGAAGAAAACTGTCATTATACAATGTTTACAAGACATCTTGAAATGACAAGACTGCACAAATCAGCCCGTTAATATTTCTGCATACTCTGTGTCTTGCTTTCATTGGTACCACTACCATCAGGATTCCAGAGAGAGGACTTTGAACAGAAAATCTTTCACCAAACCTTGTTAAATCATTTGGACATTTCCTGAATAGCCCATTTCTTTTTTTAAAAAAATCTATCAATGTTAAAAATTTAACTCACTACCTGACTGCAGAATTACTGTGAATAATTCCCCACCTATATATCACCTGTGGATCAAAGCCTCACTCTACCTAAACACTCAGCACATCCATGAGCTAACAGGATCTACAACTGCAGAACTGTATGTGACTCCTAAGAGGCTTTCTCAAAGTGGCCACACAGGGTGTGCCTGCACTGCAATAAAAGATCCATGACTGACCCAAGTCAGCTGACTCAGGCTCGCAAGGTTAAAAATAGCAGTGTAGATATACAGCTGTGGGCTGAAGCCCTGGTTCTGAGACCCATTTCCCTTGTGGGGTTTCACAGCCCAGGCTTTAGCCTCAGCTGGAACATCTACACTGCAGTTTTTAGGCCCACATACCCAGACCCGCAAGCCAGAGCCAGCTGACCCAGGGAAGCCTCTGGTCTTTTATTATAGTGTAGACGTACAGTCTCTGTGCCTATCTAACTCATCCCTGAGGGAAGAGCCATAGTCCCACTGCTCACTTGGCACATATTGCTTTTTAGGCACTACTAGGATGACTTGAAAGAAGTCAATACACTCTTCAATGTCCAGACATGATATTTATTGGCTGACACAGATGGGTCAGTGGAGCATATTGTGCCTGCATTAACTTCTTCAATCCAAAAAACTTAAAACAGGCCCATGTCTGGCCACTATCTCTTTCTGTTCCTCCTCCAGAGACACTCAGAGAGAACTCTACTGACAGATCAGGGTTGAAGTAACCTCCACAGCCACATCATTTCTCACCACCCTATTGCAGAACAACCCCTTTAGGCTCTCTTGCACACTGGGCCAGCCAGACCTCAGGATAAGGAACCAATAAGAAGCTACTTTGTCTCTTTCTGCCACTGAACATGGTCTCAGAATTTGTCATAGGGAAGTATTGACATCAACATTAGATTACTGTTTTTAAGAACAGCCATATTGGGTCAAACCAAAGGTCCAGCTAGCCCAGTATCCTGTCCTCCAGCAGTGACCAATGCCAAGTGCTGCAGAGGGAATGAACAGAACAGGTAATTATTAAGTGATCCATCCAATCACCCACTCCCAGCTTCTGGCAAAACAGAGGCAAGGGACACCATCCCTGCCCATTCTGGCTAATTACCATTCATTACTTAGGAAATTTCCACCCAGCATCAAAATCTGAAGAAAAAAAAAATCACAACACACAGAAGTTCATACATTAATGACATATTTGTCTGTCAAAGTAAGGGAACTTTTTTTTAGAGAGAGAAATTTATTCACTAGCCTTTATCATATTTTCATTCCTAGAATTGTTGGCATAAGGCTGAATTGGAAAATGTTATGATGAAGGGTTTATTTCTCTGAAAGGCTTCTTGTGCTTTAGAAAAGATTTAGACTGCAGAATTACAATTAAAAAAGAGTACTCAAAACAATAATTACTATTACACATGAAAAAAAGAACTTGATACCATCCAAACATCGGTTACATTTCTAACATATTTTAATGGCCAAATAGCATCGGTCAGATGACTCAGAATCAAAATGTGTAGCTTCTTAAGAAAACGGTCACACAGTCATTATACTTTAATTCTGCTAAACGAGGGCACAGAATCTTTCATACAAGTCACCCAACACCCAATTTTAGTGACAAAACTAGGTCCCTACACTGAATTCCACAAACCAAATAATTCATCTTTAATTTAGCGAGAAAGAACCATATCACCTAGAGCAATCTGACCCCAAAGACAATTTAATCAGTTAAGTAAAGGTAATCCTTCATTGTTGAATTAAGTCTTGTGTGTCTCTCTCTTCACCTTCCACTTTAATAGTGCGAAAATGAGGTTCTGGCCACAAGAATGGAGTATGGCCAGTATGCCTCTGCCAACCTTCACTGCATTTTCAGCCTGTTGCCATTGCAGCAGGCAATAAAAATACAGCAGCCCTTAGGCTGTTGTGACAGTGCAAAGGACTCAGCTTACACAGAAATGAACCAGGATCAGGAGAGCATTAGCTTTGCACGTACATCCTGGAATATGCCCTATATAGTTTAGCAGCTTAGTTGTTTTGACTTCATTGGGAGCAGGATTGAGCCGTCAATGTTATTTTCAGTCACTATTGCACATGACATCATCCAATCTCAAACGTCTCACTTTTTTTTTCGAACTTGTATCTCTATGGTCAATGTGAAAGTGCAGCATGTCTAGACAGCATCTTTTTTATTATATGCTAATCAGATAGACAAATACTTCCAGCAAATACAACACAAATCTAGTACAATCCATAGCACTATGTCTGACATTCCCCTCTGGCGTTATCTGGACTGGTGATCTGCTAAGTCACTCCAATCCTTGACTCTGGAGCCAGTTTTACCCTGCTCTGCTGTGAGAACTTCCCACTCCTGGGCTGTTCACACACAGCCTCCAGCATGTAAGTTACTCCTTGAATTGTGCAACCAAATGACACTTTAACCATTTAGCCAATATCTCCAGCCCCACACACAATCCTAGGAACCTGTCTGGCACTGCTTCAGGCAGAATAAACAAACACATTTATTAACAACAAAGATACATTTTAAGTGATTATAAGTCAAAGCATAACAAGTTGGATTCAGTCAAATTAAATAAGAGCAAAGTACATTCTAAGCTGATCTTAACACTTTCAATGCCCTTAGAAAGATAGATGCTTCTCACCACAGGATGGCTGGCTGCCATTCAGCCAGGCTCTTCCCTTTGATCACCACTTCAGTCGCTTGGTGTGGTGTCTGCAGATATAGATGGAAGAGAGAGGAAGAGCATGACAAACGTCTCTTCCTTTTATCATTTCCTTTCTTCCCTCTTGGCTTTGCCACCCCTTCAGAGTCAGGTGAGCATTACCTCATCGAAGTCCCAAACTGACCAAAGGAAGAGGAGTGACTCACTCGAGAGTCTAACAGATCATTTGTTGTCGCCTTGGCCAGTGTCCTTTGTTCCTGTGAGGCTGGGCCGGGTTTGTCCCATACATGCCCTGATAAGGTGTGAACTGTCCCTCTGCTATTGGAGTTTTTGACAGGGCTTGCTTTAAGCCATGGGGACCCATTTTCAGCCTCCTAACTATATACCTGAAATTACAACCTGTGATATTCCCATAACATAGCATCACGAGCCTTCCGAAGACACCCGACATGATAAACTTTGCATTAGATACTATACAGTCATATTATGAACATGGGGGTGATTCCCGAGGCACAGATTGTCACACTATGTTTTCCACCACTTCCTTAGGAATCAAAAGGTACCTATTCTCAGGGAAAAGTTTTAGGGCTATGTCATAAGAATAAAGTAGCCTAGAATTAGTGTTTGCCTGTAAGGGGTTAAGCTAAAGGTAACCTGAGAGGTGGACAACTGACCAATGAGAAATTCCTCAGGAGACAAAGGATTTTGAGTTTCAGTTTCTCTCTGGGTCTCTCTCTGTTCACCTCGGCTATGGGATGAACCACACCTATTTCTTTCACTGTAACTATAGCTTTCTATCAAGTAATGTAGTCAGTAAGTTTACCTTCTTTTTATCACTTGGAGGGTTCTCAGTGATGAGTGTTGGCTGAGTGCTTCTTGATATTGTAAGATTCAGCAGAGATATCAACAGTGGGAGAAAGTTGCCTCGGGGGAGAGGTTTGGTTTCTGAATCCTTTTGTTGATTATGGTAGATGCTGTTCTATTGATGGTTATAAGGGATTTACTTCTTTCTTTTTTTTTTCCTTTTATTAAAATCTTTCTTTTAAGAATCTGACTGCTTGTTTTCCATTGTGTAAGATCCTGGTTTTGGATTGGGCACATCTCACAGAATCAGGCGAGGCTTTTCTCTCAAGCTTCCCAGGGAGGGAATAAGTTTGGGGGTTTTATGGAAAGAGAAAGAGGGGCTTCAAGTGGCCCATGTCCAATAATTTTTTGAGACATTCTCACTTGATGGTGGCAGCATACCAGGTCCAGACACAGGAGAAGTCTGGGGGGAAAAGTTTTAACCTAAGCTGGTAAAATAAGCTTGGGGGGTTATTTCTTTTTTCATGCGGGTCCCCACATCTGTACCCTAGAGTTCAGAGTAGGGAGGCAATCCTGACAGGCTATTTCTAAATAAAACAGTAAGATTCTGCTATGTCACAGTAGTAGCCAGAGTTTCACATCCTCCCATTAATAAATAAATAAGACTTTAAAACTATTTCTACATGATGTTCACACCTCCACTCTCCTGAGAGTGAGCCCTGTCTCTAGCACACTTGTGATGATGCGCTATACTTTGCTGAGGCATCAGATGAACTCACATGAGGCAGCTCTTAGAGAAACAGCAGATAAATGGAGCTACTGAATCCAAGAGCTTTTGGGAAAAAAAGGCTTTAAACCATTTAAAGCACAAGTATAACTAAATAGCACCTTACAAGAGACATCATGGCCTTTATCTTAAGATTCTCACCAGATGTACAGTTGCAGGGTGGGGGAGAACAGTAGAATGGAGTGGTGGGGGTGAGATATGTGAATGGATAGCACAGAAGTAGCTTTCCCAAAGTAGTCTACAGTTTCAAGATGTGCTACCTGAAGAAGTGGCAGTAGTGCTTTGAAAATGTGCAGAAGTGGCCACTACAGTGAACTAAATAAATGCGTCAACATTAAAAATCCACATGTGCTTTTCAGCTTAAGAAGGGGGAGTGGAGAAAGAATCTGTTATTAAGGAGCTAAGAGGAACCAATCATGGGGTGGGGGAAAAGGAACAGGATTTTGCTATCCTGCAGAGCAACCAAAGAAATTAGATAGGTTGATCTTTTATTCCTCTGTTCAGACCAAATCACAAGCAAAATGCTAAGCCCCCAAATGTGGAAAGGCTTCTGTAGAATAGTTTATCAAGAGAATTGGTAAATGGCACAGCACTTGGGACATTTTAAAACTAAACTGTACAAAGCATTAGAAAATATGCTGCAGGAAAAAGTTCTGCGCTGCCAGGGACATGTCACAGATGACCTAACGAGCCTGATTTTAATAGTCAGAGGCCAGAAGTCACTGTTAATTTCTCTATGACTACTTTTGTGCTCCGAGTATAGTCATTGCAATTTGATGCACACATCAGCATGCTGAACTCAAACGGATAACTCATAATCACTTAGGAATGCAAATGGACAATTTTCTAATTAAATTATGGTAACTGTGTATGCAAAAAGAGACATAGAAATAGTTAGCCTAGTGTCTGGGCAGCTTTTTTATTAAAATAAAATCCAATATATCTATGTCTGTAGATCCCAAAAATATCTAATATCATTATTTCAGTGTTTCCTCATTTACAAATGCAGAGTACCATGGTTCAGAATCAACTGTAGAATGTCGTCCACAATGAGACACAAGATCAGGCACCCTGTTATCTCTTTTGTTTCTTAATTAGGATGGGGTGGGCTGATGTGGTGGCACACAGCATTTAATTTCACACAAATAACTTATATAAAATGTATAGTCAGTCAAATCCACAGTGTCTTTCTAGCTGCCTGACTGGAAGCCTAACTCTCATTAAGCAACTCCATCAGCTCCTGAATACCAGTCAGAGCAATAAGAAAGGCAACATCCAGGATTTCAGGTCAAATTTCAAGTGAACTGTTAGTCTTGAAATGGATAAGAGCAAAGGACTCATAAAGGAAAGCAAGGCAATTAATTCAAGAGGGAAGAAATTAAACTCAATTGCTATTTAAACTAAATACTCACATAGGAGAATAAAATGGAATAAGCCATCAGTTATGCTAAATAATTGAAATAACTGAGGATTCTGTGTGTGAAGGAGCAGGGCTGGGAGTCAGCTTCCCCCAGCCAACCCATCTGCACCTTCCCTTGCAGAGGATTCCAGGATATAAAAGGGCTCCACCAACCCCTCACTTCCATCTAATTGACAAAGGTGCAAATGAGCTCAGATCACACACAGCATCCTCAATGCTTTATTGTTGTTATAGGTTCTCTCTCTAATGCTTTTGTCCTAAAAATAAATGTATTTTGCTTTGTGAGGTGTGGCTGGTCACTAGTATTCCCTAGCATAGCCCAAGAGAGAAAAAAAGAAACTGTATATGCTGAGCTAGGTCAGGTTTGCTGGGATATGCATGGTAAAGGGCAGGAAAAACTGCAGGCTAATCCCCCCTTTGGAGGGAGCTTAGGCTTGAGACCTAAGGGAGCTTTCTTTGAGCAGACAATGGAGGGTGAGAGGGGCAGTTAACTCCAGAACTAGGACACTTGCTATCCTGACCTCATCTGTTTCAGATGCAAGAGGATTCATGCGTCTCTAGATTTTGGTTCATAGACAGGTTCCTTATCAGTGTAACTCCATGATACTTTTAACCAGCTACATCTGTGGCCTGCATAAGACGGACTACTAAATAAACACCTCTTTCTGATATGACTTAAACTTGAGCCTCTCAGGTCATTCAAGTTGTAAAAAGTGAAGGTAGTATATTCTCTTCAGGGAATGCCTCTCTCACTTCCCATACTATCTACGGTAATATTTGTAGATGGTGAAATGGGATGTTCAACTTGTTCTTTAGCCTTTTCAGTGTTTCAGGACTGTAGGAGCTGAAAGCTCCACTTCAGGAGCTAACTTGCAAGACTCTTCTGCTAGAGAAAATCTATGTCCAGGCCAATGCTTTGAATAGCTAGCTTTACAACAGCACAAATGCTGTATTTTGGTCTCTGGATTGTCTATAGGAACACTTAGTTTACATCAAGCTGTGATGTAATTCCCTGGGAACAGCCTGCTGTGCATTAAGTGTCCATGAGGACTCTGCTGCCACAAACTAAAAGTTCCCTAGTCCGCTTAGATCTACTCCTATTTCAAAACACGGCATATCAAAGCTGACTAAGGAATCTCTAATGAGTAACAGTTGAGTCCACATGGACAACTAGTACATGGCAGGCTAGCGTACGGTAGAATTACATCCGAGCTTGCCACAAATTAAGTGTTTGTATACACAAGCCCATAGTCTAGCATTATGTATTACATTGGGATGTAAGTCTTAACTAGGTCCCTTTATTATCAAAGAAAACACCCACTGTCTCCAGTTCTGCTTCAGGGTCAAATATGACCCAGTATCATTAGAAGACTCCCCATTCTTGTAACAGAATCAGAAATTCCTCTGTGTGTTCCACTGGTTCAGATCTGTTTGCAGAACAGTCAGGATGGAGCTTAGATGCTGACAATGAACCTAACCCTGTCTTGGATGTTTGGTCTTAAAACTTTCCAGGTCTGCTGTTAGCACACTTTTCAAATGTGCTGGATTTCTTCAGATTTGGGTAAGAGTGTCAACCTGAACCTGAAACTTCTGGGATTGACATCCTGACTACTGGACTGGAGACATGCCTGATGAGGAGATTCTTCAAAAGTCGAGTGGACCTTATTGGAAACCAGGAGCTTTTGACAAAACAAAACCTCCAGGAGCTTTTTTTAGCATTGTTTCCTATCAAACATTGAAAAGTAAGAACAGTGTTTGAGTTTTACTAGGCTGCCTGCAAAAATTTCAGCCTCCCCACCCTTACACGCTTGAGTCAACATTCTTCACCCTAGTTTATGTAACAGTTGCTCCACGGGTATCTTGAGGTAATTCTTTTGCCTCGATGGCTATGCCAAAAGAAAGTACATTCATTCTCAACAATGCAGTTGGATTTACACATTGCTGTAAGTGGAAAATCTTATCCATACGGAGCTTGGATGCCTCCATAAATAAGGACACTAGGCCATTCTATTTCAGCTACATTGCTGGCATTTTAAAAGCATATTTATTTAAATTAAATCAATCTCTTTACCCACAATACTTGACTATTAACAGCCCAAGGCAGAGCAAGAACTTCTACATGATGCTTGCCCATTCCTTCACTGTCACACTAAATGGCCACATTCCTGATAGACATATGCAATGAATTAAAGTTATTCCACCCACATTTCTTGACCTTATTTCTCAGACTTCTCAATAGCCAGGGATTTTTCTGACTTGGGTGTCAAATCTTCTTCTTTATCTTTTATTACAGGGAGTGCATATGTACATGTCTGTGCACACATCTGTCTGTTTCCTTACAAACTGTCCTACTTTGCGCTTCTAACACACCAAATATAGGTACGCACTTACTGAAAATGGTTTTTAAAATTTAAATCACCTCAATTATCTTGTGATGTTCTGTACCTTAGGGGAGCACCCTGTAACGCCCTCCCTCCATATTCCTCATCTGTATATAATTGTGATATTACATATAAAGCATGCTTTGTAAGGCATCAGAGGAAAGATTATCATCTGCTGAAAGTCATTTTTCAATCCATATATCATCAATGTGTATAAAGTTATGTGAATGTGTTGTATGGTTATCACTAAAACATGCTGTAAGTTGAGGAATCAGACAGATATTAGCTTCCCAAACACAACAGTAAGGAAAGAATCAGAGGGGTAGCTGTGTTAGTCTGGATCTGCAAAAGTGAAAGAATCCTGTGGCACCTTGAAGACTAACAAACGTCTTGGAGCATAAGTTCCTTGGGCTAATACCCAACGAAGTGGGTATAAAAACTGAGAGGTGGACACTAACCTGGCTTCCCTGGAGGTGAATATCCTCTGGGTTGTAGGCAGATATAATTTAAATCTCCTGGAACAAGTCGGGCCACAAATGCATTAAATATAACTGACTTCATTGCATTAGTAAGTTATAACTGAAGAATCTCCCATGTCATACTTAAAAACCACTCAGTTAATATTTCATTCTTGCCCAGGCACTACAAGTAAAATTATATAAGACGTGAATATTTTTCAGTTTCCATTGTGATATGTCTGCCATGACAGCACATTCACGAAGGCACCTCATTCTATAAATATCCCAAAGTAATAAAATTCAGCTGCAGTGAAAGCACTGCTTCATATTACTTTTGCTTTACCTGTTGTAAAGCTAATTCATGTAAATTAAAGTAAAATCTCAGGGGGATGAAAATGTTCTGTATTAGCAGAGAAAGGATAGTACAGTACCTGCTTTTATTTTTTCCATCGTCTTATTGGTTGCCTGAGGCTGAGGTAGCTTTCCAGCACAGAATATTTTACCTTTCTTCCTAGTGACTTTTTTTTTAAATGGAAAAAGTAGAGAAAGAGGTGTTTGATTTAAAGAATACTACAAGTTGTTAAATATTTAAAATACCAGATTTTCAAAAGTGTACATGTTTTTTATCTTCTGCTTTCAAAGATGAGATTTGCCAAGTTACTAGTAACATTTTCCTTTTACCTTTTCAATCTTCTGAAAAGTATTATAAATGGCTAGAAAATGCTTGAGCCGAAATGGAACAACCTGTCCTGGACACTGGGTCCCCCTCTCTGCCATATCCTGAACATGATGCCATACATTGGACCAAATTTCTCATTGTGTTTTGGTACTTCAAGGCACAAAGAAGCAGGATAACCACTAATGCAATTCTTTCGCTCTACAGCAGTCAACGGGAGATTCACATGCCCCAAACTCATACCTTCTCATTCTATGGACCTAGAACAGTGGTTCTCAACCAAGGGTACATGTACCCCTGGGAATGCATCAATTCATCTAGATATTTGCCCACTTTTACAACAGGCTACATAAAAAGCACTAGCGAAGTTAGTACAAAATTTCAGACAGACTATGACTTGTTTACACTGCTCTATAAACTATACACTGAAATGTAAATATAATATTTATATTCTAACTTATTTATTTTATAACTATATGGTAAACATGAAAAAAGTAAGCAATTTTTCAGTAATATTGTGCTGTGCCACTTTTGTATTTAATGTCTGATTTTGTTTTTAAGTGAGGTGAAACTTAGGTTATGCACGACAAAGCAGACTCCAAAAGGGGTACAATAGTCAGGAAAGTTTGAGATCCACTGATATAGAGAACTCCCATGGAGCTGTGTCATGGAAGGGTAGCAGACACCTTCCTCCTGCCATGGGGTCTTCTGTGACACAAAGAAGGCATTTAGCTCCTTTTACAGCTGAACATGGCAATTATTTAATCTGGTTTTATGATGTTGCTACGGTAGCAATGCTGATGAGCTGTAGCTTATATTCACTGATTATGAGACGCTAGTAAATGCTGCTGCTATGGTATAATATCACTTGCATTCTGAAAGACTCTTTTGTGAATCTAACAACAGTAATTGGAAGTTCTGGCTTACAGATTTGATAGTGTTTCTAAGGTTACAAGCCATTGGCTACAACTCCATTTTAAGCATAATTCAGCCTTAACATTGTGTTTCAAAGTTGAAACTTGAAACTGCTGTGTAATTTCTATTAACTTTTTTATTGCAGCTACTATTAAACATTATCAGGTAGTTTAAAAAGGGACACTACCAAGTTTAATAGGCCCCAAAATTCAACCTCCCATCCCAGGTCTCCAAATTTACTCTCCATTCATGCCCTTACTAATGAAGACAATATCAGCCCTCCAAATAAATTACATATACCCTAAAACAGAATACACTTAAAGCTCTGAATTCCCTGCACTCCCACATTTTCCACATGAAGTGCGCACTTGTAAGCAGAAGAAATCCAAATTCCAAGGCATTGCGTTTGGATCGCACACCCTGCTACCTCATTCAGAAAGCTGTCCCTGGTGAGGAAAGAAATATTTGGAAAATAAAACAGGCTGGAGGCAGGTTGGTCTGACTTGTGGCTTTTCATTTCTGACACTAGGTCCCCATAGGCTCAAATCTGACTGACCTTAACAAAGTGTTATAATCTTAAAAGACCTGAGCCCTCCACATGCTAACTGCAAATATCCTCCATCGTAAGGAAAGGCACAGAATCTGTCACTATCAAAAACTACTAGGACAGGTTTCCCACCTTTGGGAACACTAGAGGGGTAAGCAAACCAAGAGTATTACCTGGACTAGGTAAGCCTCACCCTGGAAAAACCTCTTGGTAAATATCTATTTTCTAAAACAATGCTATTGTTCATTATTCATAAAAGACTAAAAACACCTACTGAACCTCATCAATAACCACAATTTATTTTCTAGAGTGGGCAAAACAGTGTGCCAGCTCCCTTACGAGTTCTGCTGCAAGAGGCAGCTAATAAGTACTCCTATACACAAAGTAGTAAGCAAGAGGTCTTAAAAATATCAATTGCACCAGTAAGAGCTCTCCGAATGAGCCATTAGGGCGTGTGATCCAATTTACTAATCAAAAACAGGAAACAATAGTAAGAAGGACATTTTCTATTCACTTTGAATAGTCTAAGATGATAGCTTAATAGAGCAATAAAAGAGAAAGCACTTGAAAACATCTTAGACAAGTCCGCTGCTTTTGGATGTTACGCAATAAGTACAAAGAACATACTATGTGGACATACGTTTTCTAAATACAGTGGAGTCCTGGTATAACGGGCCCCAGTATAATGCGAATTCAGATATACGCAATTATACCAAGGCTGCAGGCACTGCTGTTCTCTGTCCCTGGCAGGCACGAGGGCCACAGCTTACAGAGAAGCCACGGCCCCGCACCTGCGGGGGACAGAGAATTCTGGGGCTGCAGGCGCGGGGCCGCAGCTTCTCTCCGTGCTGCCCAGCAGGGGAGAGAAGCCGTGGTCTGTGCCTGCTGGGGACAGAACACTGGCGCCCACAGCCTGCAGGGGACAGAACTATGGGCTGCAGGCACCAGTGTCCCCTGCCCCCGGCAGGCGTGGGGGCAGCGGCTTCCACACAGAACTCCGGGGCTGCAGTTTGAAGCCTCAGATTTCTCTGTCCCCAGCAGGCGCAGGGCCGCAGCTTCTCTCCCCTGCTGGACAGCGGAGAGAGAAGCCGCAGCCACACACCTGCTGAGGACAGAGAACCCGCTATAACGCGACCCCGCATTTATCATGATGGGACTCCTTGGAACCTGTTTGTCATGAACTCCACTGAATATGCTTATGTAATGTACATATGATTCACAGTAAATCTCTGCATTCACAGAGAGATTTTTTCTTAACCTTATTTTGTAATCTTGAACAACAATGGAAATCAAGTTCCAAAAATGCTATCTCATGAAAAATAAGATCAATCCCAATATTAAAGGTAGTATATAGGATTTTGGCCATATAACTTCCAGTAAAGCCAACAGGAACAGTACAACTAAACCTGCAGAATAACTTTAAAGTGGATCCAATTTTGGTCTTACACCCTACCATAAGCCTTTTATTTTGCTTGAGAATAGAAACATTTCAGGTGCTTATGACGTATCTTTACTTTCCATTGCTGTCAGTCAGAAAACAAAAAGTTGGAAAAGGAGAATGGAAAGTTGGGAAAAAGCTGGAGCATTTACCATCTTTCCCCCATTCAAGCACTAGTTTTTTTTCAAGATCTTTAAATCTTTCCTTCGAGTATTTGGAAACTAAGGGTTATAGACTGTGGATCTGGAGGTTGAAGAATAATTTACCTGGGGTGTAGTGATATTATTGAGTAGAATGGCTTTAGTTCTGAAAAGTCTATTGAAAAACTGCAGTTTTAAAAAAGTCATGAAACAAAGGTTTGCACTAAAAATGTAGAAATCATAATTAGAGTTCTAAAGATTGTAAGGTGCTATGAAACATGGATCAGAGCAGAGAAAGGAAAAGGCAATATGATATTGTCACAAACTGAATTTGAGTAGTTGCTGAATTATTCTCCACTACTCTTCTTGGGGGATGAAAACATATTCCTTATTTGAGAATGAAAAATTAACCAGTTCAAGACAGTCCTGCAAATTTCCTAAAAAGTCCTGCAATTCAATATTAATGTCCCTGAATAACTACATTTAAAATATGCTATCCTTGAATTGATTAGATGAAGGGACAAATTGACATATACAGATTTACTATAACTCTACTACCAACTTCAGAACTGAAATGTCACCCAGGAGCAAAAAATTTTTGCTTGAAATCTTCAAGATTTATTTGGTTTTCATCTCAATGAAAATAGTTAAATGATACTGGCATTTTCCATGGCTCTCCTGAAAGTGGGATAACTTATTATCCATTGTTTTCTAGAGAGATGATGGTGGGGAACCCTTTTACAGCTATGTAGACTACATAGTTACAGTTCTATGAGCATCAACATATTCTACTACCACATCCCCGTTACTCAGGAGGAGAAAATGTTCCCCATGAAAACTTTTTAAAGAAGTCTTTATAAGAGGAAAATAAAAAATTAGAACTGAAAAATATTAGTGACCTTGATGGCTGCTTGCTTTAACCTCATCAAGAATTCACATCTGTTAAAAATAATGATCCTTCAAAGAGTCACATATGGTATATCCTAGTACCATCCCAAATTATGAATTAGTTACATGCTCTGTAAATCAACCTTTGAGAGGAAAATTATACATCTATGAAAATGTCAGACATTAAATGCTGATTTCTGGTAGGTAGTTTTAAGCCCAAGTAAGGTAGAATGTAATTTTCTGACCCTACTGTAAATGAAATAATCCCTATAGATAATCCTAATTAGTAAGAAATTAATTAAATGTTCAAAATATAACTATTTACACTTTGTAAGGTTGAAGAAATTTTGAGCCACAAGTCATTTTAAAATACTGCACCAAATGTTTACTTTAAAGTCTGTGTATTCTATAGTTTTCTTCAACTTTAGGAATATGCATAATGTGATGACAGCATCGCTGTAACACACACATGACTTTCCAGCAATGGTTCTATGAAAACAAGTACAAGACTGAAAATATTTTGTATGACTGATGTTTTGATTTAGTGTTGGGGTTTGTAATATCAAAATGAAATGCTATATGGATCTCAATATAGTTGAAGTCTTTATAAAAAGGATGGAACGGATAACCTCAAATTGTGAAAACTTTGCTCAAACCCAGTAAGTGAATTAATTAGCATCTTATTTAGACTGCATTGATCATAAGATATTACGTGTGGTGTTGAACATTATTTAAATCATCCCGGGGAGGAGGAGGCTGACCTTTTCACATACTTCCTGCGATCTTAGGTTACTTTGCAGCATCGCTTTCCCTGTTTCATCATGTGAGGAGGTGGGAATAGGTTATGGGGCTTCTGTTAAAAAAAATCAGAGATCTTTTAAAAAGAATTTATTGATTTCAGATTTTCCAAAATATATTAACCGGAAGATCAGCTGAAAGCCTTGAAAGGGATGCCAGTGTGTCTGGCAGTTTGTTCTCTGAAATATTTTACTATTTGGCCTGAGGTTAGCTGTTAGTTTCTGAAATTAAAGACATGAACTTCTTGTCAAATAACATGCAGTAAATTTCAGTTCTCCTGATGAGTGCATGTTGCTATATAGGCTTTTCAAAAATGCATGGGGAAAAAACAGAATGTAATATGAAGTTAGACCATTTACTATTTGCATATATCATGTTTATGTAAATTAGAAAAACTTTTTATTAGCAAGATCAAAGTATCTTGATAAATCAGGCAATTACAGAGAAACCTAAGGGGAAGGGAAAAGGTTGTATGCTCAAAGAGCCATACTGAGTGTCAGATATGGCAGTCTCTTATGTTGCCTTTCAATTTTACTGCATTTCTTGTGTATATTCAAAGCTGTATTTTTCCTGAACTGTTCTGGTTAAAATGGTCCATTTTTGTATTCTGAATTGACAAAGAACAACAGTGCACCATTTCTGAACAGATTATTCATCAATAACTCAATATTTTATATATGACTGAAATTAGTATGATAGCGCTGGATTATTCAGTATAAAGCTCTTATAAATATTTGGCCTGCGATCTCCAGAAGTGAACAGATTCTTTATATGGGAATCCCTAAGACAGTACAGAGGCAAGAAATTCTTCCAAAAATCAAGTTTATAATAGAAAGCCTCCTTATTACATTAAACATGGATAATATACTGCAGGAAAGGACACAGAGCAACGTTAAAATAACTTCGTCCTTATATATTGAAGTATCAGTGCTTAGTGGCTATAAAATAACTTAGCCATGTCAAATATTAGCAGACTGAAACTTGGTACCACATCCACACAGTCTCGTGGTCAAATTCAGGACCCTGGAACAAAGCCCAAGAAAGCTGACCTTGTACAAGTGATCACTGTGGAGTGTGATAAACTGCATCTTCCTTTCCATACATACTACCCAGCTATACAGACCACAGGTAAAGATGAACCTGTGACCTGTAATAGTAGTGAATATGCAGTCGTATTACCGTGTGCATGCACACACACATGCAGGCTGATACAGAGCCAAAACCCTCCCTCAGTCTCCAAATCCCCACTCTGTCCAGCCATGGAAACAACTTGTATGAATCGCTGCTCGGAGGTGCAGTGGATTTGCAGCCTCTCCCTTGGATTTAAATTCTCTCAGCCCGCATCCCCTGAATTTAGAGCCTTTTTGGGGAGAAGGCCTTAAGAATTAAATTCTGCCACTGGGCACATATGTGGTTCCTTCTGATTTCCAACAGTGATGCTTGAACAAATAATTTCAGTGCAAGTTAAGAAAAGATGGCAATGTACAATGGTCACCAGAAGTATTTTTAACATTTCTGTTTCCAATTAGTAAACATGGTAGATGAAGTGCTGCATAAATTAAGCAGCAAAAGCTGCAGTAACAGTAATTTGGCAAAAGATATAGATGTGTCTAATAGTAGTGACGAAGTAGATATCTATACACTGTCAGACAAATGAAACAAGAATTTCACAAACCTCTGATAAACGTTTAATCTACACTATAAAAGATTACAGTGTGGAGGGACCTTGATTCAACATAGCAGCTCCCTAGAATGGTTAACAGGTGGTTCATTCTTGTAGCATACACAGGCCAAACTATGTTTTCATGGCATTGCTAAATTGAGCTACTGAGTTCAACTTTTCAGGGTTGAAGAGAATATGGTTACAATGCAGGTTTATTGTGTTTACAAAGCAAGACTGAACCATGCTTCAACTGTGTTGGGGGAGTATTGTGCTGTAACTAGATTCCACCACAGAGGAATTTTCTGTAGACATTCAATCTCAAAATACCTTGGCAGTAATTGCCACCTATCAAAAAATAGAGGCAATATGCTGGATATGCACTGCACATGGGAAGTCCCTTTCATTATTCATTTCTCTCCCCCCTCCCCACTAAATTTGGAGGAAGTTATTTCAGATGCATCTCTTGAGTGTTAAAGTATTTAGCATTTAGTGTTAGTCACAAGCCTGATCACTCATTAACTAAAGAAAACAGATAAATTAATTCTGACAGGTGGCAAAGGATTTTGTGGTGAGCCTCTCCTGCCTTGAGTTTCTGGCTCTGCTTCCCAGTCCTTTGCTGACAATATTTTAACAAAGCACTCCCACAAAATTTCTCCCCTTAACCTATGATAAACTCTAATTTCCAAATGACCATGTGCATGCAGAAAGTGTGAGAGTACAGGGAATCTACCTTTCCCACTTCTACAAATATGCTTTCCCATAATCAGAAGCAAGGTAATGGGCACCACTATAGTTAGAATAGAACCTGGTGTAAATCAGCAAAGCTCCTTAGTCCAGTAAGTATAGTGAAAGTGTAGTACAGTATTCAACACACATTTTAAAGCAGTAGATTTAGAAAAAGACCTTGAAGGGATGTGAGAATTTCCTTTCCCTGGAAATCTTTAGAAACACCTTTTGATGTTTACTACAATCTTCCTCATTACTCTCCCTCCCTCCACCCCACCCCAAAAAAAATCTTCAGAAGTACTTTGGCATTCCACAGAGACAATTAATCTCTGGAAGGACAATTTAGCAGTATCCCTAAAGGGTGTGAACTCTGTCAGAGGCAGATAAATCATTCCAATCTTCCTCTCCATTGTGTGGCTGAATTTTAATAAAGAGTTTCCAGGAAACCAAGATCACCTCTAGTACATCAGATCTACATCTTTTAGTACATCAGAAGCTGGATATCAGAGTTTTAATCTCATTACTATTATGTTTCACTTGGCTGTGGTCCAGCAGAGAGGTGTAATATAGCCACTAGGCATAGTTTACTGATCTGCATCTCAGTGCATTAATTATCTCACTGCCCTTTGTACGGAAACACCACATATTTGTTTTGAATTGAAGAGGAAAGCATGCTGTCCTGGAATGTGGTTATTGATAAGGTCTTTTAAAAGCTTCAAGGAATTTTATTTAATTATGATCCCAAACTGCTTTTTTCCTCAGAAGGATTACATTGGCTTAGCACAGGAACTTAATTCTGAACCATACTAGCTCAACAGTGTAAAGATCCCAGTCTGTCTGCCACACATTCTAATAGCTCTGAATGTAAGATTTGGAACTTTATAAGCAGAACAATTGACTGGGAACAAAGACATCTTCCAGGTTGTGCCTTCTCCTTGTGTCTTTGCCCTAATTCTATCCTCACGAAAGTTCTTTAGTGAGGTACAGTAGTCTCTGAATACATTCCTGCATTCTCAAGGGGCCTAAGTAAGCTCTCTCACAGCTGATTGAAGCTGTGGTCTTCAACAGATATAACATTCATTTCAACCTGAAAAAAATGAAGTTGCAGAAATAATTGATTTCATTACTTACTTATTTTTAGATGTCAATTTTACAGACTATTTGCATAGGTAGAAGTTCAGAATATTCCTGAAGTTCAGCAAATTCCTAAGTCTTCCTTTCCGTTAAAAAGAATCTGGAAACCTATTATACCAATTACTACTTTATTGACCTCAGCTATGCTATTTCAGCATATAAATGGATGAAGAAGTCAATGACCAGGTTAAACAAACTTTGCCCTAGCCGCATCAGACCCATACATAAGTGACACAAAGGGAAATGTTTTTACTTTTAAATTACTCAGATGTATTCAACCTTCAATTCAGCTTAAAGTAGATTTTAGCTGGAAATATACACGGTGACTAGACTAGATTAGACTGGTAGGGCCAGATGAAATTTTGGGGCTGAAACTTTCTTTTGCAAAAAATACAGAGTGGGCAACACCAAAATATTTTGTAAATTTTTGTTGGTTTCATTGAGTTGTTCTTGTTAAAAAAAAAGTGGCAACATTTTCAAAATTAAACTTTCCAGTTAGAAGTGACTTCTCATTTAGAAATGTCCTTTTTTAATAATAATTTTAAATACAAATTAAAAACAAAAACTAAAGGAAGCATTTATTTTCGAATCAAACAAAAGATTTCTCCCCAACTTTTTGGAATAGTCAATGTAACAAAAATCCATTATTTGCATCGTTCTACTGCCTACTCACTTCCAGTAGGTAAGAGACTAAATATCTACAGTGTATTCACAGAATTGTATTTAATAAGACTCCCCTATACAGCAGGAACAGGAAAATTAGCTACAGTAGTTCTTGATAGTTAGCTACAAAGCCTTCTTTTAGGAGTTTCCTGCCTGGAACAGAAAACCGCAAACAGAAAGTTGGCAAATTTGATGTTTGGGAAATCCTGCAAGGGATATGTGGGAAGTAAATAACACATTATTCATTTCTCCCTTTGTATACTATACCAATACATACTAGACCCTCACACATCTGTAAGGCACTTATGACTGTTGATTTTGTGCAGGGGAACTGAACCACTGAAGAGTTCAGTTGAACTCAAGCTGCTTATCTCTCAGGCAGTGAGAATGGCTACATGCTCTATTTGTTATTGGTGTTACAACTGTGGCCAAAATATTGAAAAATCCATGCCTAATATTAAACTCCAAAATCCATATTTAGAAACCAAAAAGCAGCTTATTTTCAGAGGTCCAGAGAAATCCCAACACTCCTTGCAGTTAACATGAGCTCCAGGTACTCAGCAACCTTGAAAAAAATCTTGAAAAAAAATTAAGCATTTTTTTTTTTTATATCAGACCAAATTACTTGGTGTTCAGAGTTTCT